>LGSN01000366.1:0-32868 GCA_001314375.1 Phytophthora podocarpi | reverse complement strand
TCACCAGTGGCGCAGGTGCTACGTCTCAGAAGTCGTACCGCCAGCTTCGCTCGGAAGAATAACTTACCAGGAAGACGTTCAGGCCATGAGAGCCTTGACCTGCTGAACATCTTGTGTTGATGCTCAACTATTGTCTGTTGTGTGCACACGCATGGGATCTGTAGCTACTTTTTGCCGTGGTTTCTCGCTGTGATCTACTGTTGTATCGGTCATGAAAAATACAAGGATTGTTTGCTGAGGCATTTTTCGTAGGGGTCTAGACTGCTTTGACCAACTCTGATGCCGTAAGCGGGAGTGGTAAAACGACGATATTCCTACTACTTGTCTCAAACCATGTTGTTGATTTATTTCTTATGACAACACTTTGATGCCGTCTAATTTGCCGCGTGAAAGCACTCGCAGCACTCGCACCATCGGCTACGAGAGGAACTGCCGCAAGGAAGTAAGCACGACCAGCCAAGGCCGATGGAGCGGTCGGGTAACCCTCGGCTTGGCGGGCTGCATCGACTAGATTCACCAGATCGGTCCTTGCTGCGTCTGGTCGGAGCTCGAGCCACGTGAACTGCGTTGAGTAATAGGGAAATGGGCTCAGACTTGGCAACTTCCAACCTCTCGTAGTGCCGTTAGATTGTCAACGCCAAGGTGTTCAGATTATTACAACTTGAGCAGACACATTTGCCTCAGATCGACGTTGTTTGCGTTAAGTTACGGGACTGGCTTGGCAACGAGAAACCGCAGTGTAGAAAGATTGAACTCCCATTAGTCGTGTGCGACCCAGACTGCCAGTTAGCAAGGCATGGAATAGCAAACATAATTTTTATTTGAGTTTACCGGAGTCGTCTAGGGCTCTCTCACCACCAGCTTGAATAGCGAGTATCCTTCAACTTGTTACATTCATCGAACATGCACTTGGTCCTACGCACAACAGGACCTACGAGTTGGCTCCTTTGTGTAGTCAGGCGGCCATTTCACAGTCACATGTGCATGTGCAGCATGGCCTCCTCCTCGGCTGGCGTGTACTCCGGGAAGTCCGAGGACTCACAAAAGTGCTGCTGCATCTCCGCCGTCAGCTCCTCCTCCGCCATGGCGTGGGCGTCCATGATGGGCATCGTGTGCTTGATCCGGGGCACAGTCTGCGACAGTAGAGTGTCCTCCATAGGCGAGAACTCGGGGAAGGCCGAGGCCTCAGAGAAGTGGCGGGCCGCCACTTCCTCGAGCGTCCCGCTGAGGTCCAGATCCGCCTTGGTGGCGGCGTTGTTGAGGCTCGTGAGCGGCGCCTTGACGGTCTGCAGGGCCATGAGGAGTGGCCTGGACGTGGCGATGCCGCGCACGGCAAGTTGGTGCTGGAAGGCAGGAGAGCGGAGAAGGTGGAGCATTGCGCGGTGCTTCTTGGCTTGGATCGGTGGCTTGGCTGGAGGCAGAATCGATAATGAGTGAGACCGAGTGATGCTCCTCCACGCGATGTTGAAGTTACGCAATTTTTATCATGTGCGCTGCGATTGGCCAGTATGCGTTGGTCGAACGGCTACATTCGAGAACGGCATTTTATTTTCTCCGCCAAAAGGACTCACTGAAGGATCTTCTGTGGAGTTGCTTGGAGTTGTTTGCTTGCTTGCCGGGCGGAAGTCACCGTCGCTATGCATGTATCATAGGCGTCGTGATGCAGTGCATGGACATGGTCTGGAGATGGCGAAAAACGCGGCACCTTCAATTTGGGCTGTTATGACTGTCTGGAGGGATTTCAATCGAGGGGCGGCGCTCGCTCGATGCTAGGCTGCCCTGTCAACGTCGTTATCTCGTCAAACGGCTTCCCACTCAGCGACAGCCGCGACTGCGGAGACGAGCCGTATCGAGGATGCAGACTCCGCACTTCCAACATCATAATGCATGCTGTCACTACATGTACTGAACGTTAGACATCCAACGACAAAGCGGTGCTAGCACAGAAATCAATATAACTCACTGCGACACCTCTCGTGCTGCCAATGCGCTTTGCACCATCCACTCGAGGTTGGCATGCTGCGTACACGGTACATACATTGCAGAGACAGAGTGACGAGTTGCCTGTGTTCGGTGGAGCCGACTAGACTGGCTGTGCAGGATCTTTGCAAAGTATAGTTTCGCACCTCTTACAAGATATATTCTAAATAGAAGGGGTCTGTCTCACGAATCAGGTAGCCACAACCCAAGCCAACGACAGCTTTTCAAGACCCCCCTCTCACCATGCTCCGCATCATCCGCTCCCCGGTCTTCCAGCGCCAGTTGCTCGCATGCAGCATCTCCACGTCCAGGACGCTTTCCATGGCCCTGCAGACCGTGAAGGTGCCGCTCACGAGTCTCAATGGAGCTGCAGTGGCAGCGAAATTGGATCTCGACGGGACACTAGAGGAGGTCTCATCGGTCCACTTCTCGGAGTCCTCAGCCTTCCCCGATTTCTCGCCCATGGAGGACACGCTGTTGTCAACGGCTGTGCCACGGATCAAGGCCAAGGTGTCCACGATGGCCAGCCTGAATGGTGTTGCGAAGACAGCGCAGCTGGACCTTGAGGGCTCGTTGGAAGATGTGGCGTCCAGCCACTTCTCCGAATCTTCGGCCTTCCCAGAGTTTTCACCCATGGAGGACACGCTACTGTCGCAGACGGTGCCTAGGATCAAGGCCAAGGTCCTCATCATGGACGCGCACTCGCTAGCACAGGAAGAGCTCAACGAGGAAATGCAGCACTTCTGCGCCTCGTCGGATTTCCCAGAGTACTCGGCTGCCGAGGAGGAGGCCATGATGCACAAGTAGGAGTAAGAACTCGGGCGTCGACCGTTTTCTCTCTGTATTGTGTAGGATTTCATTTGCATGTTGTAAAGTGCAGGCTCTAGGAAGCTCACGACCTCGTTAGCAACCTTTAGCAGACTGGGCTGTCTGCCACATGTAGCTATTTGTTAGCATCAATCATATGTGGATCACCCAAATGTATCCATCACAGTGGCGGCGGTGAACAATAAACGCATCTTCGAAGGGAGCCAAGTCCGGTCCCTCTTCTGACGAGAGCTTTATTCCACAATCTGCTCGCTCCAAAAGAAGCCAACATCAATCAATCTACATTGCAGGCACGTATCGAGTGGCTTCGTACCAGCAACAGGGTGCACATGCCCGCGAAAGTCTGTTTCGACTTCCAGCGCACTGGGAAATGTCGCTTTGGTGCTTCCTGTAAGTTTGTCCATAAACTGACGGACACCAACAATAACGTCGAAGAAAAATCCACAACACGAGTAGGAAATACAAACCACCAGGGTAGTAAAAGTCGGAGGAGCGACGTTACGCCCGAGTCTGTAGCACCAACGTCCCCTTTCTCGTTGTCAACGCTGCAGACTCAATTGGCGGAGAAATTAGCGTCCGGTACAATCTTTTCCGGACATTCCGATGCACTGGTGTGTTTCTGGCCCGGTCGAGACCGCTTGGAGGTGCTGTGGAAGGGGTTCCTGATGCCTCAAGACCCCGGCAATCCGTGGCTGGTGAACAGCCAAACGCAGGCGCTGAATTTCATCAACTCCGGGCTCCACGCGCTGACGAAGGACAACATGGTTTCTCCATTTGTGAGAGAGCTGGGGAAGACCGAAGGCCGCGGCGTGCTGGTGATCCAAGAACTGCTGGATCTCACGTACTCCAATGATGCTGGCAGACGACGGGACGTGGTGTCGTTCCAGAGAGGATTAGTGCCGTTCGTGGCGATGCTGACGATGCGACGGATGGAAATGGTCAGTCAGCACATGGACGAAGCCAACTATGTGTACGCATTTGTGCGTACGGCCCACGGGCAGCTCTTCCGACTGTATCTGGAGCACTTGGAGGAAATTGTGGAGCGACACAGCGTTGAAGACCGGACAATATCACACGTGAACTTCCTACGAGAGTCAGAAGGTCGGAGATTTGCCCCGCTGTGCTTCACGCAGGTGTGTCTCCCTATCATCCGGTTGCTCTACCTGCTGGGCAACAAGTTCAAGGACTTTATTTACGAGGATGCCTTTCAGGAGACCGTCCTCTACGTCGATGCATTGACAACCCTGTGGATTGATGATAGTCAAGACAGTGAGGCCTCACTTGACTCGGCGCTGTGTTTTAAGACCCTGAAAGAAGAAGTCAACCGACTTCACAAAATGATTCGACGTGGTGAACGTGACATTCAAGCAGGTGCAGCTCTGAGAAAGGCAGCACAACGGAGTGGAAACGCAAATGGGCCGGGGCCCGAACCTTGGGACGTGTTAGAAGTGGGCATTCCTGGGGAAGCGCTGTTACTGGACGGAGGTTACGGTCCGCGCCACGACAACGATCGTCCAGATATCCGTGATATCCAACTACTACCCACGACAGAGGAGAGCTTGTCGCGCGAATCGCCGTTGCTACCTGGGAACTTCCCATTTCACGAAAACGCTCATTGGTTGCCGCCGGGGCCAGAACGCTGGGTGGACACACACTTTCGCCTGTATCGAGAAGATTTGTGCGGTACAATTCGATCTTGCTTGCAGGATCTTGAGCATCGACTAGCTGAAAGTCGAGGCAATCTTGCTGCTGGTCGTCTGAGAGATGCTAATGTGGATTACAATGTGTACGCGATTATTGAGACTGCCATGCCGCTGAGGCATACGGATAGCCGAGGTGAGCGAGATAGAAGTCGCCGTTTTGAGCGCCATGGGCTGTGCTTCGACGTACGATCCCCGCAACCATCCGCGTCAGAGATGACAGGGCGGGCCAAGAAGAAAAAGAAGGATGATGCTAAAAGCCGTAAGGAGCTATGGGAGAAGACGGATCGACTTCCGTTTAATGGGATGGTTGCGCTAGTCACATATGTCGATAGTGCGCTGCAGGTGGTGTTTTGCCAGATTGTTGAACGTGATCTAGAGCGACTCGTGAAGGATGTTGTGGAGGTAACTTTGCAGCCATTTGAAACCCAAGACTTCGTGACTCTCGAACGATGGCAGCAATCAGCAACTTTGAGGGACAATCAACAACAAAATCATCCGCACATGCTGCTGTTGGAGTTCAACAAGGTTTTCTTGGTCGCATACGAGCCAGTCCTCCGTGCACTGCAATCACTTCAACCAGCTACCTTGCCGTTTCTGGACTATTTAGCCCCAGACACTGCACCGACGCAGGGAGAAACTCACATGGAATCTCCCATGTACTGCCTGACAAATGGGTTTACTTTCGATCTCAGCTCAGTGATTCGAACCTATCCTGGCGCAGTGAATGGTGCTGCGCAGCAACTACGTCTGCATCCGCTTCAACAAAACTCTCGCGAGGCGTGTGAGACTGCGTTGGTGCACTACTCGACATTGGAACGTGACCAGGCAAAGGCATTAGTAGAAGCTTTGAGCAGCCGCGTGGCGTGCATTCAAGGACTTCCTGGTAGTGGCAAGTCGTTTATCGGGTCGATGCTTACACGGATTATATTGGAGGCAAAAGTTTCGCCTGTGCTGATTGTGTGCTACACAAATCATGCACTGGATCAGTTCCTGTGCCATCTCCTGGATGTTGGTATTACGAGTCTCGTGCGTATCGGAGGGCAATGTAAGGAGCCCCGACTGGAAAAGTACAATCTGAACAAACTGCCCAAGACGTTCCGGCGCTATGAACTGAAACTGCTCTACGAGAAACTGGACGATAATGCAGATGCTATCGCTCTGGCGCTGCGAGAGCTGAATGCGGAGACTCGTCGACCTACATGGAGAGCGTTAAAATGGTTTCTGGAAACCAATTATCCTGACGCATATGATTATTTTGCTGAGCGTAGTGCTGAGTTGTTCGAGGGTGACTGGGAAATTGCTGGGTGCAATGACGTATTGGACTATTGGATCCAGGGTCAAGATATCGATGCTACTCAACGACGTGGGCCACAGCGCCAGGGCGCAAATGGTTGGATGCAGAATTCAAATGTGTGGATGTGGAGCCTTGCAAAACGTCGTGGTGCACTAACAGAATGGGTTAATGCCATCCGAGCTGGTCGTGTCGAAGAACTGATAAGAGCTCAAAAGGCCTATTGGAAGACTATGAAGAAAATTGATACAGTAAGAGAGCAAGCAGATGTGGAAGTGCTTAAGCGTGTGCAAATTATAGGTATGACAACTACCGGCGTCGCGAAAAACCAGCAGAAGATCGCGGCAGTAGCGCCCTCAGTCGTGATTTGCGAAGAAGCAGGAGAAGTACTCGAAGCACAACTCATGGCGTGCCTGTCGCCAGCCTGTCAACAGCTTGTGCTTATTGGTGACCACAAGCAACTACGTCCGCATATCGCTGACTACAACCTCAGTGTTGAAAGTGCCACTGGCAAGCGGTTTGCACTGGATGTGTCAATGTTCGAGCGTTTGGTCGCTCCAACTTCAGGCTTACCTTTCTGGATGTTGACGGAGCAACACCGCATGCGTCCGCAAATTTCTCAGTTGATACGCATGCTTTTTTACCCCGAAGTTCGCGATGCACGAGAGACGCTGGAATACCCACCTCTCCTTGGTATGGATAAGGACGTGTTCTTCGTGAACCACAATCATCCTGAAGACGGTGCGTCTGCGGTCTTGGGGGCATCAGCCCGCTCCCACTCCAATGAATACGAAGTCGCGTACGTCGTTGCAACTCTCAAGTATCTTCTGCAACAGGGCTACCACAGCAGCGATATCGCAATTCTTACTCCTTACGTTGGTCAGCTCATGAAACTGCGATCAGCACTCCGAGGGCAGTTTGTACTGGAGTTGAACGAACTTGACCTGGAGGAAATACAGCGCACGTTTGACGATGACGATGATGATGATGACACGGCAGAGGAGACTCAGCTCGACAGCCCTGCAGCGGTAGGAGCGACCAAGAAAGAGCTGTCAGGTGTGATTCGTGCTGCTACTATTGATAATTTCCAAGGTGAGGAAGCAACCGTTATATTGGCGAGTCTGGTTCGCAGCAGTACGAACGTTCACGGTCGTGGAGCGATTGGATTTCTTAAGACGCCGAATCGAATCAACGTGCTTCTGTCTCGAGCGAAGCATGGACTGATCCTCGTGGGTCATGGCGACTTATTACGTGCGAAATCACACCTGTGGCAGCAAGTGATCGCCCAACTGCAGCGTGATGACTGTTATGGTAGTGGGTTACCTCTGCATTGCCAACGCCATCCAAATTACCAACGTGTCGCCACGAATCCGAGCTCATTTGCGTTGCTTGCACCCGATGGAGGTTGCCTACGACCGTGCGGAAAGCGGCTCCCGCGTTGTGGTCATGCGTGCCCCAAGTTGTGTCATGTGGATCAACCGTCTCACATTGCTGTCTATTGTACGCAGCCGTGTCCACGACTGCAACATGGCTGTGAACATGTATGCCCCGGTGTTTGCGGCGATCCATGTGGCCGGTGCGAAGTGCTAGTTGGCTCGATTGTTCTGCCTTGTGGCCATACGTACATCAATGCACGGTGCTTCGAGGCCAAGTTGCCGTCAAAGCTGAAGTGTAAAGCGCAGGTTGATAAGATCGTTCTTGTCTGCGGGCACATGCAGCGCGTCACTTGTAGCACAGTGAAGGCCAAGTGCACACGAAAGTGTGGCGCGATACTTCCCTGTGGCCATGCTTGCTCTCGAAAATGCAATGATTGCATCGAAGAAACCCTGAAGGCTCGTGAGGGAGTACCAGAGCCGGACCTTCCAATCGAACCTACTGAACATGGCGGCTGTCAAAAAGAGTGTGAGCGATTGCTGCCGTGCTGTCACCAGTGCCGTGGCGTTTGCCACGGGAAATCGCCTTGCCCCCCGTGTCAGCGTATTTGTGACGTATTCAGCTGTGAGCATGGGTCTTGCAATCATCCATGCAGCGATCCTTGCGCTGCATGTACGGAATCCTGCAACTGGAGCTGCGAGCACAGCGGAGATTGTCTGCTACCTTGTGGTGCCCCCTGTAACCGGCGTTTGTGCGATCGGCGATGCACTAAATCCCTCGATTGTGGGCATCAGTGCCCAAGTGTTTGTGGCGAAGACTGCCCCTCGCAAGAATTTTGCCATATCTGTGGTGATGACGATGTCAAGGAGCGCGTTGCCGACTTGCTTCTTTTCCAGACGTATGCCGAGATCGATCCATCCGAAGACCCTGTTCTGGTGCTTCCTTGTTGCTCGATAGTGTACACTATGGCAACGCTTGATGGCACACTCCACATGCCCAAGTACTACGACAATAACGGGAAACCGCGTGGAGCTCTACCAGGAGGCTTTATCGATACGCCTCGGTGTCCGAATTGCAAGAAACCGATCCGTGGCCTCCGTCGTTACGGACGTGTCATCAAAAGAGCTGCAATTGACTCAGCAGACAAGAATTTCATGTCTCACGCACAGCGTCGGCTTGCAGTGCTGCAGGAGCGGACAAATGCTGCGGTTGAACAAGGTAACCTCACTCAAGATAACACTCTGCGACACGACCTTCGCACATTCGGAGTCAATGTAAAGAGACCGCCATGCCAGAAAGCGTTCGAGGCTTGTGTAGCACTGCTGACGAAGGCTAAAGGCGGTCAAGGTGGGGGTGATGTGGACATCGACTTGAGTACTCTACCCGTACCCAACTCGTCATTCCCGTACCTCGGATACTTTTATCTTCTGTCCGCGCAGCTTTCGCAGCTGGGTGCTAACGCATCAACAGCCCGTGCCGAACAATATGCTCGGCAAGCTTTGAATCAGTTCGTGGAAGAGTCATTTCCACTACATGCGCGTGAAGCTCGATTGATGCTGGTGCGGATACTACTCGCGAGGGCCGAAGCCAAACTGAATGAGACGGTGAAGACGGAAAAGGAGCGTCAAGTGCGCGAGAAAGCTGTTGAACTGTTCACATCCGAAGCGAACAACATGCTACGAAGCTTGGAGGCGAGTGGTGCATCTTTCCTCTCCGAACATGGCAACGACCTCCGAGTACTTTGCCAAAAGCTGGTGAGCGTTGCTCAGCGTGCAAGAAGCGCCACGTTTTACCAGAGAGTGTCGATGGAAGAGAAGAAAGCAATTAAGATTGCCATGCAGGCGGAGTTTCAAGGCTCAGGGCACTGGTATCGTTGCGTCAATGGCCACTCGTATTCGATCGGCGAGTGCGGAATGGCAATGGAGCAAACTCGCTGTCCTGAATGTGGTGCACTTGTTGGTGGTGCCCATCATGAATTCGTGGAGGGGACAGTGCTTGACAGGCAAATGGACTCGTTGTAATGTGGTCGAGCTGACCGTCCAGCAAAGATAATTCATGTGAGTTCGTGCAACTTACGTGTGGTGTGATTAATTCGTATGCTTCAACCCCAATTTTTTTCTGTTAGGACGTCACACGTCACACATTCCGTGTGACCCACACCACTTATAACAAATGTTACCCGAATGTAATGACAGTGGTAGCTCGCCGTTCGAGGCACATTCGTTCACCGCGTGGCCTCGATCTCCATCATCAATCAACCAGGGGGGAATTCTGACGACGATGGCCAAGATGCTGCTGCTGCAGAGGCTGCTACTGGCTGCGGCGCTGTGTCTGGCTGCTGCCAACGCTCTGTACGCCGACCAAGCGGGCGAGTTCGACTGGAGCGCCGAGAACTTGGGACGCGCGCACGCCGTCGTGTTCGGCGGCTCCGTGAGTCGCGGCCCGCACTCGGTGGTGTCCAGAGGCACCACGCGCGCCGTGTACGTGGCCTCAGACGAGAGCTCGCGGGCGCTGGCGCGTCTAGACTCCAAGACAGGCGAGATCCAGTGGCGTCGCGTGTTTCCGGATGGTTAGGACGGATATCTGTTAGGATATCTAGGACGGACCTAGTGAGCTATAAATAGCTTGACAGTTTCTGTGATGTGGATATGACTATCTAGGGGATGCCATCAACGATATTCAGCTGACGAACTACGGACTGTTGTCCGTGTCGGGGTACGTGACAATTTGAGGATATTCTTATTGAGGAGATTGCATATCTTTTAACTGTTTTTGGTTTGATTGATGCAGGGCTGGACGGAATGTGCGGCTTTGGGACCTGAACACAGGCGTGTTGCTGTGGGACGAGGTAACGAACGCAGGTCCTGCTCGGGTGGACGCCGTGTTCGGTGGTCTCTTCTCGCTGGATGGCGACCACTCGGTGGTGCTGACGTCCTCCAGTGTGGCCATGGTGAGTGTCAAGGACGGCCAAGTGAAGGTGCAGACGCTGCCCGAGGACTTCACCAAGGCGGCCGTGGAGGCTGCTGAGCTGTCGTGGCAAGTGGGCTCCGACAACTCGGCGCTGTTCGTGATGGCGGGCAGCCACATGCTGCAGTTCGACCTCGCGTCGGGCCGTGCGGTGAGCCACTCCACCCGCCCGGAGATTGAGGAGACCGACAAGGGTGGCGTGCAGGCTACGACGGTGCTGCGTCGTGATAGCGAGAAGGGGAAGACGGCTGCAGTTACGCTCACCAAGGACCAGCTGCTGCTGCAGGGACTAGAGAACAAGGAGGACGCCACGGAAATTGCTCTCAGCTCGCTCAAGCTGGAAGGCGACAAGGTTGTGGCGATTGATGCCAGTATCTCGAACTCGCTGGTGGTGGTGCTGAGCTCGGGTAAGCGCGCTATCTTGAAGATATCGAGCGCTCTTGCAGTGGAAGTTGCTGCTGTGGTGGCTGCTGAAGGTTCGCTGATGGAGTCTGTTACGGACGACTCGGTGCTCTTCCACGCTGCTGCGAAAAGCACGAGCAACCTGGCGGAGGTCACGTCATACACGTTGGGCGAGAGCCTGTCCCCCGTCTCGTGGGAAGCTGTGTTGGACCTGGCTTCGTTTGGCGGAGACGTTTCGCGCGCATTTGTTGGATGCCCGAACACGAGGAAGGACTTGGTTCCAAGCTGCCGTGCTGTGCTGGTTTTGAAGGATGATGCTTTGATCATGACGTCTAACGACGACGAGGCTGATGCTACTAACAGCAATGTCCAGTGGGTGCGCGAGGAAGCACTAGCGAGCATCAAGCGCGTTCGTTGGATTACGCCGGCGGAGACAGAAATCGAGAAGCAGGCTCTGAAGCGCATTCCTTCCTTCGTGGAGGAGGTGGAACTTGAGATCAAGCATCTTCAGCAACTCGTTGAAAAGGTGATGTCGTTCTCCTCGACGTTGTTTGACGAGAGCACTCGCCAGCGTGGTGTGGACAGATCTCGTGCTGCACGCAAGGAGCCGCCCAATGCTCACTTGTTTGGCTTTTCCAAGTACATCATGGTGCTTACTGAGAGCGGCAAGCTGTTTGCCATTCGTGCTGAGGCTAGCACGGTGGCATGGTCTGCGTTCGTTGGCCCCGAGTATCAGCTCTTTGTGACGCGCGATCACCCGGCCCTTGGCTCTGGCGCTGAACTGTTGCTTGTTTCCACTTCGACGGAGCTTCTGTGGCTTGATGGTGACGACGGTCACCAATTAGACGCGGCTGGCGCTGGTGCAGGTGAGGGTGCCTCGTGGGTAGTTGTGCTGCCCAAGCGGAAGCACCTCGCGGCTGATGAAGAGCCGACGGCGCGCCGTACGGTGGCTGTGATCTCGGAGGATTCACTGAAGGTATCATTTTATCCGAAGGATACGGCGGACGTCGCGCACCCAGAGCTGGAGCACTTCTACTTCTATCGGTATGACGAAAGTACGAAGGTGCTTCGCGGCTACGTCATCGAGAACCATGGTGCAGACTACCGTGCTCGTGAAGCGTGGTCTATTGTTCTGCCTCGTGAACAGCAGGTGATTGCTACGTCTCACCATCATGATCACTCGGTCGTGGACTCGGCAGTGACCATCACTGGCGATGACTCGCTGCTGATCAAATACCTGAACTCGAATCTGTTCGGATTCGCTACGATTGCCACAGAGCCATTAGAGGACGACAACGAGGCGACGTCTGTGCTTCACGTGAGTCTGATCGACTCCGTGGCAGGACGCATTATCCACCGTGCGCGTCACTCGCATGCCACGGGCCCTGTCCGTATGGTGCAGAGCGAAAACTGGCTGGTGTACTCGTACTGGAACTCCAAGGAGAAGCGCACGGAGATGGTGTCGCTGTCGCTTTTCGACGGTGCTGTGGGTATGCACTCACTTAACCCGTGGAAGCGTCCATCGTGGACTCCCACGCGGTCGTCGTTCGACTCGAAGGCGCCGTTCGTGCTCCAGAAGAGCTTCATCTACCCCACCAAGATTACGGTAAGTGCATCGATACGTGCCTGCTTATGCACTGCACCAGCGTTGTTGCTGATTTTGTTTTGTTTCTGTAGTCTTTGGGAGTGACGGTGACGTCGCACGGCATCACACCTCAGTCCATCTTGGTCGGCATGGAGACTGGCCAGATCTTCAAGTTGGCCCGCAACTTCATCGACCCGCGCCAGCCGGAGAAGCCTCTCACACCTGAGGAGCAGGCGGAAGGACTGATGATGTACTCACCACTGGTGCCTGTGTACAATCGCCCGCAGGCCATGCTGACGTACAACCGGACGGTGGAGAACCTGAACTCTATCAGCACGGCCTCCGCCGAGCTCGAGTCGACCACACTGGTGTTCGCTCACGGTCTCGACATGTTCTACGTGCGCATGACGCCTGCCAAGTCGTTCGATCTGCTTCCGTCCGACTTCAACCACGAGATGCTAATCCTGCTGTGTTTGGCTTTCCTCGTGGCGACCTTCCTCACGAAGGCTCTTGCGCAACGCAAGGCGCTGCAGACGGCCTGGAAGTAAGCTTTCAATCCCAGATAGTAGAGAAGACAAAGAGCTAGGCCACAGGAAATATACTTGTTTTCGCTGGTAATTGCGAGGTGCTGCTTGAAAGAATGCTAGCTACTGTTGATACTGCTGCTGCTCCTACGAAATACATGTAATTCACCATGGACCTACGTCTACACAGCTCGTTTCGCATTAATGACCACCTGCACTGCGGTAAGACCAGTGGTTGGGGCGTCGGCCGTCCAGGCGCGCCTTGCGGTCGGCGCGCTGCAGGACCTCCAGTTTCACCTTCCACTCCTGCGATTCATCCAAGTCACCTGCTGCTAGATAGTGCAGGTCCTCGCGGTACCGAGAGTCGGACGCTAAAATCTTGTCCTCGGAGTACGGCACCATGTAGCCACTCTGGTACTTGTGGATGCTCCAGTATGTCTTGTTGCCAAAGACGAGGTCGTGAAGCCACGAGCCAGATACGTCGCAGATCTCACGCGGAGGAGACACTGAAGTATCCAAGATCACACCGCGAAGAGAGTCCGTGGGCGTCTTCGAGCTCGAGAACATACCGCCCATGCCCGACTTCGCGTCCGGGTTCAGGCGCAGCTCGCACTGCAGGTGGTTCTTCTTGTCTTCACACACCATGTTGCCCATGATGTCAACCGTACGGTCTCCCCACAAAAGGCCGCCAATCTGCAAGTACGGCAGGTTGTACTCGATGGTCGTTCCAGGAAGGCCTTCAGCGTCAGGGAACGTAACGCGGACAGGTCCCTTGTTTGTGTTGAGCATTGCGTTGGACTTCACACTCATACTGGCGTGCCAAAGCACAAAACCAGCGATAGAGTACTTCTCACCAGTAAACTGGAAGTTACTGATAGGCGGGTGGTGGCTCGTGTGTTCGCAGCTCACATCAGTTCCATCATTCAGCGTGGACTGGTATGTCTCACCCAAAATTGGGTTGAACGGTTTCAGCTGTCCAATACTGTGGTGCAGCCCAGCCACGGCGAATGTCATGACGTACTTAAAGCGTTCCAATGCGTCGTTCTGCGCATACGCAACGTTCAGGAACGTCGGCGCATACAGCATTAAATCGCACACACGTTCCAGATTGGTACGAGGCTCGAAAATACGCACAGGCAGTGACAGACTAACAGCTGACTTGCCCTCCAGGATCTTCGCTCCTGCAGATTTGATCACATCCTTCACCACGCCACCCTGCTTTTTTGCAACTTCCTTGTCTATCAGTTTCAGGCCACCGCTAGGCAACGGCACCATGCCACGCATATATGTCTTCGGGTGGAAGATTGCGGACGACTCGCCATCTGCAACATCTCCAAGACCGCTTCCTTCGCTAGTGTCTTCATATCCGACGCTTCGAGTTTCGTACTCACCGTCACCATCCTCGTCCAGGTCACCACCAAAGCCAAGCTCGGATCCGCACAGCTGGGCTTGATTGACGTATTCACTCAGAACAGACACGCAGTCCAGGCGCGACAGCAAGAAACTTTGACGCGTAGTGGGTGACAACCACCCTTGCATATCCAAATCGGTAATATAGGTGGCCAACGTAGCGTGGCCTGAAGCAACCGGCTCCAGCAACCAACCGCTCAAACCTACGCGTGCACGCACAGTCCCCGAGATTACTGGTTTAAGCTCGTTGACCACAGACTTCTCAAGGATAAGCACCACAGACTGTCCCATCTCATCCACGGACTTGTCGTCCCCCGAATCCTGCGAATCAGGCACAGCAGACTCACGTACGTGACGCAGAAGTACCAGATCGCGGGGTGCCGTTAATGCACTGTAATCGATGCTGCTCACAATACCGCCGATGGCGGCAGCGTATACCATAGCAGTCAATAATGTCTCCCAGGACGAAGCGCCTGAGAAAAGTGCTGCGCATAAGGCACACGCCGCGGCAGCCACATGAGGTGCTACGAAAGGTTTTGTGCGCTGGACCTGAGCAAAGCTGCCACTCGACAAATGCACGAGATCCGTCGCGTCGTCAAAGGTGGCAACGTGCGATGACTGTGGGAAGTGTACGTCCCACTCGGCGCGGCGCGCATGGTCAGCCAGCAGGATCGCCGCTACTTCTGATGACACAGGTAGAACGACGCTCGCTCGCGAGTATTTCTTTCCGGAGATCGAGTCTGTTCCAATGCTGCGTAATACGCCGTTTAACGCGCCAATAGGGCGGAACACGACGTGATTGCGGATTGAAGACGACGATCCCATTGTGTTTTGACCACAGAGAAGCGCCTCCAGAACATCTAGGCCATGCGAAAGCTCGTTCTCCAGTGAAATGGTCGTGGGCAGGCGCTGTGTCTTCATACGGTGAGGACGGTGGTGCTGCTGTTGTGTAGGCTGCACCGCAGTACTATTCGAACTGGTCACCGCTGAAGGCGCCGATGTCATCCGTGTAGTACGCTTGATATCACCATTAGCAACTGCATTCGATGACAGTGCAGCACTCGAAGTGCCCACCGCCGACGATGCCGACTTCAACGTGACTGTACGAGCCTGGGCAGGTCCAGGTCCCATCGATGTCGCGCGCTTGAGATGTGCGCGACTATCCTCGTCATCGGACGACGACGGCTGCCGCTGCGCGTGCGTCCTGGTATGTTGTCGGCCTCTGCTGTTGTGCGACGACGACGCAGCAGTCCCGTCACTCGCAGCTGAGACGCTGTTGACACGCGCCACAGCCACCCTCAGCACATCCAGCCACTGCGTGACTACGATGCCCTCCTCCGCCGACAAGCAGTACATGATGCCGGTCGCCGGGTCTGTGAGGTAAATGCGCGGCGAGTTCCACGTCTCGCTCAGTCCTCCGTCCTGCACTGTGCAGCCTTCCAACGGGATCACCGCGTTAGGCTTGCGGTCCTTCCTGGAGATGTAGTAGGACAGCGTGCGTCCGTCACAGACGAACCAGCGGCGCTTCCAGCCTTTCAGGCGCTGGCCTTTCTTCTGCAGGAACCCTTCCTTCATGTAGCTCGGGTCGTAGTCCGGCATGGACTCCACGGGCACTCGCTCGGGCCACTGCATATACATGTATTGAAGCAGCAAATAAGAACCATAACATGTTAAGTTAGGGCTCCACCACTTCGATTAGGGTTTCGCAGCAGACGTACATCATTGTTCACGAGGTCGTTAAAGCGCTGCTGCGCGTCTTGAAGCGCCTGCATGGCTCGGTCCCGCTTGCGTTCGCGAGCCGCTGCCCCCGCCTCGCCACCGTTGGCGCTGCCGTGTCGGTGGCCGCTCTGGTCCTTCGTGGTGGGCGAGCGCCTAGAGAACTCTCGAAGGCGCGAGGATCGTCGATAAAGTCTCGACACGCGCGCGCGAGGGGATGAAAGAGGCAGAGTGGGCGATTGAGTGAGAGAGACGCAAAGAGAGAGAGAGAGAGCCAAGCTGCCTCGGGCTGAAGTCGGTGCCACGTGCACAGAAGCTGCGGATTTGAGGCCAGCGTCGTAGGAAAACCAGCTGACACTGCTTTGTCCGGCGCAAAGCGTCCCGTCTTGGGCTTTCGACCAAAGAGATCGTGGCACTATGATTGGACAGCGACAGGATGGGACTCTGAACTTGCAATAACCTGTTTTATTCAATTCAAACGTTTACTATTATTTATAGGGAACAACAGGTATCAACGAATATAAAGATGTAAGTAGCAAATTTAGGAATGAATAGTATAAAGACACTATACGCCAACTACTCAGTATCATGGTCTACAGGCCCATCTGCCTTTTGCTTTAAGCCCCTCAAGTGGCAACGGCGCCGCGAAGAGACACAAGCAAAAGAGCGTCGTGTCGCGGCCGGATACTACAACAGCTGACGCCGTCTACACCTCAAAGCACCCAAAGTTCCTTCACACGGCGCTGCTGGACGTGAATCCATCGCTGACGTGTCAACTCCAGAGACGAGCCATGAGCACTGCCACGTACCAGGTCCGTCGCTGCTGTTGTTTCCTACGTTGTGATGTCTACCTACGTGCAGCTGACGTTGTCTTGCTGTACCAATGCCTTACCTGCTCTCTAGACGCCCGACTCGAAGAAGGAGGAGTTCCGGAAGTACCTGGAGAAGAGCGGCGTGGTGGATGCTCTGACCAAAGTGCTGGTGGGGCTCTACGAGGAAGGGGACAAGCCGCCGAACGCGGTGGACTACGTCAAGCGCTTCATGGGAGCCCCCACGGGTATCGACGTGGACGCACTGCGGGCCGAGAACGAGGAGCTCAAGAAGAAGAACGCAGAGCTCATCAAGACGATTGAGGAGCTCAACAAACGCGTAAGAGGATCAGGATTCAGTTGACGACGCATAGTTGAGTAGCTCACCTGTTTTTTTTTGTGTGTGTGTGTGTCTGTTGACAGCTCACGACGGAGGAGGAAGAGGAGGAAGCGTAAGCTGCACGCACGGTGCACCGTATAAGACGGAGGGTCGCTGCATTGCTGCGTTGGAGAGCAAGCGCGATCCTATATCTATTAGTCGTGTTGGTTGCAGACTGACACAATAATTGCTCGATGATCCTTCAACTAATCCAATCTCCATTGCATTCTCCATCTCATCATCACAGCAATCGCTTGCTAGTTAAGACACGTCTGTCTGTCGAACAATTAGGTGCACTGAGCCAGGAGCTCCGTGATGTTGTCCTGCACTGACTGCTTCTGGCGGTTGAGGTAGTTCTTGCGCGCCTCGAGTGACGACACTTGCTCGTCCACGCGCTTCTCCTCGCTCTTCATGGTCGCCGCGTTCTCCTCCCGGTCCGTCTGCAGGAACATCTTCCCAATGCTACGGTACGTGTTGGTGCCTTCGGGCAGGTCGGCCACCTCCCTCTCCACCAGCGCCAGACGCTTCTTTTGCCGCGTGAAGGCTGACAGCTTCGCCTCGATCTGTTCTAACTCGCGCTGGATCTTCTGGAACTGCGGCTGCAGCTCCTGCAGCTCCTTGGCAATGTGCATGGGCACCTGGCGACCTCCGCCTTGTGCCGGGGCCGCGCTCTTGGGCGCCACCTCTTGATTCAGCTGACGCAGCAGCTTCTTGAGGCCTGGCACCTTCTCCGGGTCCGTGGCCGTGGTCTGCGCCGTCTTGAGCGTCTCAATGGCCTCCTTCTTGCGGCCCAGCTGCTGCTGAGCATTGGCGAGGCGGTGGTAGCCCTTGGCGAACTTGGGGTTGCGCTTCACGCACTCCTGGGCGTCTTGCTCGGCCAGCTCCCACTTGCCCACGGCTCCGTGCGCCGCGCTTCGGTTCGAGTAATAGACGAAGTTCTCCGGGTCGAGGCGGATGGCCTGCAGCAGCAGCAAAACAGGTATTTAGTACCACAGCGTGATTGCATTCACTCTGTTACTCTATTCTGTTGTAGGTCGTGAATAGCACCTCCGAGTAGCACTCGACAGCCTTGTCAAAGTTCTTCTCGTTGAATTCCTCGTTGCCGAGTCTACGGTGGACAGTCAAGAGGGCGCAGCGACGAGTATAAAGTAGTGATGTGGTTGGTCAGATACGAGACTTTGCTATTGGGATGGCTAGTGTCGGATTCACGCACGTCTTCTGCGCCTCGGCGGCGTCGTGGGCGGAGCTCATGGCGGCGATGGATCCCCTTTTGACCAGACAAAATACTGGAGGAAGTGCGTCCCTCGAAAATTTATATATAACATATATATGATAAATGAAGGGTTTCTAGATGGCTACGTTTCAGTTGAAGTGTAAGCGATCTCATGGCGACAAGTTGATAATCTGGATGGCGTTGACAGTGCGGGAGCCCATTCCTATGACGGTCACGAACACTTGCTGCCATAATGGCGATTTTACGCGTAGCAAGTCTTCACGACCAACCAGGTTCAGCCCATGCTTCACTCGGGAGAGAAGCAAGTTGATCCGATTCGGCGTTTTAAGAAGGCCAATCGTTCTACGTCCGTGAACGTTCGTACTGCTATTAATACGCACCAGACTCCCTTGCATGGCGAAATTGTAGACGAGTCAGCAACCAAAATGATGGTTGCTTCTGTGTCTTGAAACTTATCGACGGGGAAACACGAATCGACTCGATAATTCTCGCAACGAAGTGGAGACGGCGAAAAAGTTGCGTACTTTACATGTAGTATCATCTTCATCTTCATTACCGCCAAACGTGAGCTGAAGTTCCTCCATGTCTAGTTCGTTTAGTTCCAGAACAAATTGCACACGAATTGCTGACCTCAAAGTATAATCATTGCGACGTCACTGGTGTGATAACCTTGAATACCTCAGGGTCTCGACAAGGCTTGCTACTTCGCATTCATTCGAACGGTATCGAGTCGAACCATGGGCACCAGATGCACCATGATTAGGATTCACGAAAAATAAATTCTTGTCCACGAGCAGCCTGACAGCCCGTACAACCAGGCTTACCGAACGCTACTGGGGGTGACATGAATACAGGCAGCGTCAACAACAATGCAGGTAACAACGAACTCTTGGGCGGTGGGTGTTTCCCCGAATCGCGGAACTAGCCGCGCTGCCGTTTCAGACTGAAATTCAGTTGTCCATAATTATTTGCGCTGATGACCACGTCCAACAAAGATCGCTGCAGCGTCAACAAAGCATAATGCCGACTGGGACTGGGACATGTATAATACTTCAGAAGTAAAGCATGGCGTATGTGAGAAGAGCTGTTCTATCCCGAAAGCACCGTAAAGTCCTTGCTGTCTGTATGTTTCTCACTTCGCAATTTTTGCTCCCCGGCCGCCCTCCAAGTGTTCGCGCTCAAGACCAATCAATCATTATTTAACTAAGTATGCGTGTGTGCATAATTTTCCTCGTAGCCGCAGCAACCCTCCTCGGAAGTGGTGACGCTACTGTGGCAACAACAGTCTCAGATCAAGCTCTCCAGAATGGACTTCTACGACTTGACCGAGATCGCTAACAATGGCGAGCGATTTCTGAGAAGCGCCGAGATGACGGAGGCTGAGGACGAAGACAACGATGACGACGGCGATGACGCCAACTCGTACGATGAAGAGAGAGGTGCTATGGACCTCGTAAAAAAAACTCGGCAACAACATTTCAACGGCCGCTGAGGATTACCGAATTGCGAGTTTGGCTAGAGAAGGATACGAGAGCCTTGTTCTCGTTAGCACCAGAGTCGGACTTGGTATTCCAGCGTGGCGTAGCGATGTGAGTAAACACTTGTTGGTCAGGATGAGAATTCAAAGATGAGGTCAGTTGTGTTGCATCGGGGAAGGCCACAGCCAAAAACCCTTTTAGTTACTAGTGTCTACTTCGGCTCACAACAGTGAGCAAGGGAGGACCAACCATGGCCAAGATCCTTCCTGGAGTACCCTGCAGAGTCTTTCCTAGATCTATCCTTCTCCCTCATAGTCACAACCACTCACAACTTGCTCCTCTTATTCAATTGTATATAACTGGAATGATCTACCTCAACGGACTAGTCGTTTATCACTAACCTGCATCCCATTCAGTCGTTGAAGTCTCATAAAGGAGTGGCGCCGGAATGTTTGTACAAGAACGGAGTCACTCCCGATTCTCTTTTCAAGCCTCGAAGCGGACTTCAAATGGGCGTACACAACTATGAGGATTGGAGACCTCAAAGAGAGCGTAGACTACAAAGCATGGATAAAGTACAAAAACTGGTACGAGCTAAATCACTCTTAGCTGCAGGAAAAATCAATGAACTCGTCGGTGTAGGCAGCTCGTCCAGACATTTATCCTCGTGTTGGTTTATAGCAGTGATTGGAAAATGAATTGACTCAGGTTTTTAGTGTTACCACAGACTTTCCGTATTGATAGACATCATTGCTAGGTAGACTGCAGTAGTGACGCCTTTGCAGTCGAGTACTCCATTGCCGCAGTTATAAATTGCAAAACTGTCTAGTAAGTGACTAGCTACCAAGACCTACGTTTTATCGTCTGCTTCGGTGGAGCGATTTTCCAGTTCGGTGAAATGCGTGATGACCGTCCAGAATGAACCCCTCGTGTTTGAAGTGATTATGGTTCTTAAACAAACCACGATCTGGCACAGCAAGCCAATTGCAGTGCTACTGTAGTATGCAGGCTTTCTTTTGAAAGCTGATACGCACTTCAACAGCGTTACTACCGCAGGTACAGAATGCTTCCGCAGTTGAATATCCCAATGCACTGAAGCTCTGCAATTCGAATTTTGTATTCCGGCAGAATTTGTTTTTTCACTCACTCGTTTATGGAGAAATCCCGGATGGAGAAGCCTCAGATGCAGTCGCTGATACGTTCTGTCAATTAATCTTGACTCCAGACTAATTCAGATATGCAAACGACCTCCAGTAAAATAGTTACTGGTCGACACAATGGTTTAGCGTGTACAAATGCACAACGATAACACAATCGGAAGTAAAACGCACGGTCTTCAACTTCGATTCATTATTCTTGTCGAAAACCGCGAAATTCGATTGGAGCTCACGACGAAACCGGACTTACGGACAGAGGAGCGACGCGGTCGTCACCCGTATCGAGTGCATGATCTCGTCTTGCGGCCATACTTTGCCATTTACCAGCCCCAACCACGGCCCCAGCCTCCTCCCCAGCCAAGGCCCCCACCCCAGCCTCCTCCCCAGCCTCTCCCGCAACAGCCGCCACCCCAAGGTCCGCCCCAGAACTGCTCCTTCTGGTTCCCTCCAGCAGCCTTGGCCGCAGCAGGAGCTGCTTCAACTGGCGTATCCGCCGAACGCAAGGCAGGTTTGTCGGCAGCAGAAACGGTGGCGACAGCAATCGCAGCAACAGCAGCAAGCGCGGTGATCTTCATGGTGCTGACAGCTCAAAGAAAGCTGTTGCTGGTGTATTCGACGAAGCAAGTCGCGTTATGATGAGTTGGATTTTACGGCTCCGCTTGGCTTCACTTGTCATTTCAGAGAACTCGAGAACTCGGAGCCTTTTCTTGGACGTCGCTGATGTGCGCCGTGGTTGTAACCACTGCAGGCGATTGCACTACCTAAAATTTGAAGCGATAGGTAGTCAAATGAGCTACATCGTGTTCGGAAATACTGGGTTATCGAGAAATCTCGGAATTATCGAGAAAAAAATCTCGGAACTAACATAAATAGAGGCCACCCTCCCAAAACAAAATGCAGAAATCTCGGAATACCCGTAGTCGAATATGGTCACTGCTGAAGACTGTCGTATCCATCGCTAGCGGTCATAAAACATCTTAAATACACAACGGAAACTATTTCAGCCTCGAAACCTGTTATGGCTGGTTTTGGAGCTCTTAGAACGAGTAAAATCGAGAGCTGCAGCAGGACATATTCAGATTTCCCAAACATGTGCGTACCGGTATAGCCTCTCGACAAAGAAATATGAGGCCACGGCAGAATAAAACAAACTGCTTCGTTGTTTGAGTTGATGATAGTGATCAGCGGTGTCTATTTAACCTCTATCTCATTAAATCCCTGAAAAGTCTGGAGCCACTTCACTACGGGCGGCTTTTCCTCGAATTTTTGAATCTGGCGTGATCATTGACGTTGTTTTTTGCAGCAAAGCCCGATGTTGGTTCTACAAATCCTGATACTTTTGTCGTGCGGCATCTCGGTGAGCTATGCGTACAGCTGGCGTTTTATCTTCCTACTTGTAGTCCGCTTTAAGTTTCAAGGGCTCGAAAAGAGAGTCGGGAGTGACCCCATTCTTGTACAAATGTTCAGGTGGCATCTCTAGTTTCATCTATCGAAATACTTCCAGATGATAATGATCAGCGGTATGTATTTATCCTTTATCTCTTTAGATCCCTGAAATTCCTGGAGCCACTTCACTATGGGCGGGGTTTCCCTCGAATTTTGAGTTTATCCATGGAAATTGGAGGCACCGCCTTATATGAAACTGACGTGATCATTAAGGTTTTTTCTCCAGCAAAGCCTGATGTTTGGTTGTACCAATCCTGACATTTGTACAGCTCGTACCACCCGCACAATTTTATGTATTATCATCAACTCAAACAACGAAGCAGTTTGTTTTATTCTGCCGTGGCCTCATATTTCTTTGTCGAGAGGCTATACCGGTACGCACATGTTTGGGAAATCTGAATATGTCCTGCTGCAGCTCTCGATTTTACTCGTTCTAAGAGCTCCAAAACCAGCCATAACAGGTTTCGAGGCTGAAATAGTTTCCGTTGTGTATTTAAGATGTTTTATGACCGCTAGCGATGGATACGACAGTCTTCAGCAGTGACCATATTCGACTACGGGTATTCCGAGATTTCTGCATTTTGTTTTGGGAGGGTGGCCTCTATTTATGTTAGTTCCGAGATTTTTTTCTCGATAATTCCGAGATTTCTCGATAACCCAGTATTTCCGAACACGATGTAGCTCATTTGACTACCTATCGCTTCAAATTTTAGGTAGTGCAATCGCCTGCAGTGGTTACAACCACGGCGCACATCAGCGACGTCCAAGAAAAGGCTCCGAGTTCTCGAGTTCTCTGAAATGACAAGTGAAGCAAGAAAACTCAGCACACGCACTACTTTGACGGACAACTTCTCCGTCAAGGTGTGAGATGGAGGCACGAACAAATTTGCCTGCTGCGTTGAAATCATAATCCACAACACTCGTAGGGTTCTTCTCATACTGTAGCTCCACGAGCGACTGCAACTTACAAAAACCATCCTTCAACGTTCCAGAGTGATCATCCTCAATAAGACTCCTTGCTCTATACGCCGCGCCACTCGAGAGCTGAGCACCACGAATGCGCTTAACATGATTGACTATCAACCGTCCACTGATGCTCGGATCACTCGCTACTACTGAGCGGATGAGTTCGTCGCCTCTGACCTGAGATGATGATAGTGTTGATTGCTCGATGCGCATTTTCTGAGCTACGTTGCAGTAGCTGGTATAATAGCCACTCGTGTTTGCCGTGTTAAATGCAGTGCAACAACCTCGAAGCAGCATTGCTTGCTCTCTGACGTCACACTAGTACGTGACTATCGCACCACCATGATGTTTCGAGTCCAGCTTGATTGTCGTGCCGTGGGTGGCTGCATATTTGTGCAGAGCCTTCGGTCAGGACTTTTGATCGGGAAAGCACATGCCCATGACAACGTCGGGCCTGGCGCCAGAGACGATGGAGGTGATGCAGGAGGCGGTTCCATACTGGCTGTCCCTCGTGTGCGAGTCGCAAAGCGGTAAAAGCGCTGGGCTCCATACTGTATTTTGCACCAAATAGCTCCAACTGCAAAATGTATCACCTGAACTTTTTCATTTTGCGAAAAGCACGCCACATAGCCAAACGTCCACATCGTGTTCGCAAGTACGCGACGTCGGACTGTAGCGACACGACGGCAACACTTGTAGTAGTACAATCATGTCAACTTCAACCTGAAGGTGGTCCGTAATTGAGCTGCAGCACATCCAGACCTGACTAGGCAGATAGGCGCTTCGACTGCCGTCTGCTCTGCCTTCCAAGATTGAAGTCTAAACACGTCCAACAACGACCCCAACAATAAGAAACGGAAAAAATAATCTTAGCAGTTTATCGCACACATACGCCGTCCGAAGCGTGTTCCCATCAAGACGAAACTCAACAAAAACCTTCACTGCGTCCTTATCTCTCTCTGTTCCTTCCTCGGTCCGTTCGATCCATTCCGAGGCAGGAGCCTCCTTCTCTCTATGTCAGCAGTCGAAGTGCCTTGTATGCAGTTTCTCGCGACATGAGACGTCCACCCCTTCCGAATTTACTTAGTACTTGGGCGGATACTGCTGCTGGGGCGGGTATTGCTGCGGAGGGTACTGTTGAGGGGGGTACTGGTGGTACTCTCCAGGGGGCGGAGCGTATCCCTGCGGAGGCGGGGCGTAACCCGGGTGGCCTGGAGGGGGGCCGTAGCCCGGCTGCTGCTGCACCATAACGGGCTGCACGTACACGGGCTGCTGGTTGCGGTAGTCGTCCGAATAGCGGCCGCCGCGGCGACGGTCGTCTCCTGAGTCCGCAGCGGAGGCGCAGCAGGAACCGCACAGGGCGCCGCACAGGCAGCACTCGAGCATATCGCACTCGTCGTCCATGGCTGTTGTTGTTGGGTTGGAGGTTGTTTACTTGGTTGTGTAGTTTGCTTCCGCTTGAGTCCAAGAATGGAAAACGGGAAATGATGGCGAATGCAAGGTCGGCATGTGCCTGAGATGCACTTGACTTGATTTGAGTATTGTGAGGTAGTCAGTTTCACGCGGTACATAGCACTGGATGTGTGTCGATTCGAGAGTACTTTTGGCCAATGGGAGGTGAGAGATTGTGCTGGAGCATCCTCTGATGAGGGTACGACGTGAGGACATCATCAGACGAAAATCCAGTTGGCCAGGTTTGTAGGCAAGATTACACCGGCAAAGCCTCCAGCAGGTTTGCTTGTTGCTGCCAGCTATTACACGTAATAGGAGGAAACCCTGCTGCCTTGCAGACCCTCACATGGTCTTGGATATCTTGTTGGAGTGTTGGTATTGCCAGCATTGGTCGGTCGGTTAAATACGTACGGTTGTTGAGTGAGTCCGACATCTTCATGTCTGCGTCCGAGGTGGATGGTCAAACGCCAATTGTGTACATGTACGTACATGTATGCCGCGGTCGGCCATTTCAGTAGCGGCACCGCACACGCGTGCGTGTGTTCTCAGGTGAGTCAAGCTGTGAATCTGTCAGACATATCGCATTGAGCAAAGCAGCATTGCATTATGGCGGCCGGTCTCAATTGCGCAGCTGAAAATCTTCAATAGTCGCTGCGAAAATCCATCGGATACCGGCTAGAATCTAGCCAAGATGGCTACAAGCAGGGCAACTTCAATTTTGTGCTCTTTGCACATTGAATATCAATTTTGAGAAAATGTAACGTCGAATGTATGCACCCAACTGCCCTACTTGATAAAGAGGGGCGCCACGCAGGCGTTCTCCCAGCGCACGACGGTCATAATGAGCTCCAGCATCCAGTGCGCCGCGAAGTTCATGACGCCGGCGCCAATGGACCCGCCGAACGAGATCTCGCAGCTCGTGAGCATGCCGTCCGCGTCTGGCACGCGCGACAGCGTCGTCCAATGGAAGAGATCGATCCACGCCTCGCCTTCGCCCAGCGCCTGCTGGATCCCAGGCGCCGGGATGGTGCGGAAACATACCGTGTAGCCATTCGCAGTCTGCAGGCGGAAAAGCAGGTAGACCGTGTGGAAGCTGCGCCCCATGGCGCGGTAGTTCGTGTGGCGGCGCACCACGAGCGCGTCGCGATTCACCACCTGCAGGATCTCCAGGTCCAGACTCACCTTGGCGGAGAACACGACGCGCCGCATGAATTCCAGGTCCGAGAACGTTCGCCAGGACTCCTCCATCAGGCGTTCGCAGCTTTGGTTCTCGAACATCTTGCGGAAGCAGAAGATCATCTTGGACTCATCGTCGTCCAGACGTCTGCGGTCACTCCAGCCAAAGAGCGACGACCCGGTCGTAACGAAATCCTGGCCCGCTTCGAACCGCGTGATGACATCGTACGAGTCGCGCATGGTGGCAAAGCACGTCTCGGTGGCGAGCGGCTCGAAGTTTGCATGGTAAACCGCGTTCAATCTCGGGTCACTGTCTGCCCCTGTGAACTCCGCAGCGAGCGTCCGAAACGAGTCGCGGAAGAGCTGTTGCACGTTCAGGATCTTGTGTAGCTGTTTCTGTTCCTTGCGCAATGCCGCCGCTTCCGACGAAAGTCGTAGGAAATTTTTACGCAGCGCTTGCACCTGCGTCGGATCGAGCAAGATGCCGCGTTCGTGCTGGTCGTTCTCGCTGTCGTCTTCTTCCGATGTGGTAGCCTCACTCGACTGCTTTGGTGCACGTGATGCCAGTCGTAAGTACTCGCGTTCCAGCACCTTCACCTCATCGCGCATCACCTTGAGTGAGCCCTGTCATTGCCAACACGTCAGTCCCCACACACTTCATCATTACCAGGTGCAAAGACAATACAAACCTGCCGCCGTTGCCGCGATTTCTTCTCGATCTCCGACCGTCGCGCGCGTTGGGCGCTGGAGCTGGCGTCCGCTTTGGCGTTGGCGTCGGCGTCGCTCTTCTTCTTAGGCGGCTTCAGCGTCTCGCCAGTCGGCCTCTTGGCCTCCGAAATGCCCAAGATGTTGTCGACATCGTTTTCGTGCAATTGCACGTGTGGCTGCGGTGCAACGAGCTCCATGACGACCGAGTCAGTCGTAGCGGATCTAATCGCACACCGAAAACAGTTGCAACGAGATGAGACCGACCAGGAGCGCGTGTTCGACCATTGAAATGCTTGGTAACGTCACTGGCAAGAGGTCTATTGACTGCAACTACGACCTACCTGGTCTGTACAACCGGCCGGCGCACAGTAGAGTGCAGGGGTCACTTGACTTGACTTGACCTGCCTGCCTTCGCTTTGTTGTTTGCAGCCTGCATTGCGTCATCGAAAGCTGGCGGCCCAGCGAAGAAGCTGCGCGCGCCTCGTGATTGGATGAAACACCAGCTGCGGGCACGTGCCTCTCGCCAGCAGCAATGAGTGGATTGCCAGTGTGGTGAAGTCATCAATGGACTGGAAGCTCATCATGGATATATGTACATGTACAGTTGCAGCAGCAGAAGTTCATCATGTGAGCAGCAGCAATTGGATTTAGCACCGGTCAAATTGATTAGTGTCAATGGGGCACCTGTAGGATTCGTTGGTGCAGTTCATCTGGCTCGAGTTCATACGCACTTGAGGAATAACGGGGCCACGCACATGTTCTCCCAGCGCAGGACGGACATGACCAGCTCGAACAGCCAGTATTTGGTCACGAGCTGCTTCACGTCGGCAATGTACCCGCCTGTCGAGATCTCGCACCCTGCCGGGTGTCCGTCCTCGTCGAAGGCGTGGTTGAAGTGAGTCCTGCAATGAACAAATCACAAGATTATTAGCACTAGACTTTTAAACGTCAAGACAGTTGAAAAGACTTGCATGGAGGACATACCAATGGAAAACATCGTAGTAGAACTCGTGGGGCTCCAATGCGTCCTTGACTTCGGGCGCCGGAATGGTTCGCATGCAGAGCGTGTAACCTGTAGGAGTCTGCAGTCGAAACACAATGTGCACCGTGACGAAGTTCAGCGGCAAGTTCGGGAACCTGTGGTCTCGCCGGATGATGTAGAGATCGTCGCCTAGAGTCTGGACGATCTGGAAGCGCGTAGTCACGGACGCGTTGAATGAGAGATGCGCCATAGTGTCAGCATGACAGAAGACGTCCCAAGTCTGCATGAGTAGTCCTTCAGCGCTCTCCAGCGGGAAGGTCTTGGCGAAGCCGTACTGTAGCGCCTGTGCCTCGTCGTACTTGCGTTTGTCTGTCCAGCCCATGAAGTTGGCACCCGTAGACACGAAGTGTCCACCGTCGTCGAAGCGTTTGATGGTTTCGTAGGTTTCTCGAACAAGCTCGTAGCACTCTGCTGGCGAGCGTTGCCGCATTTGCACAGCAAACGACGAGCTCGGAGGAACACCAGTGTCCCATATGAGTTCGTCTTCTTGGTTCAGGGTCTCTAGGGCTTCACGACGACCAGCACCTCTCTTGGCCATAGCCTCCGCCGTGCGTTGAAACACGTCGTGGCTCTCAAGTAGCTTCAGCAGCTTCACGCGGTCTTCCTCGAGTGCCTGTGTCACTAGTGACAGCTGCGAGTACTTGTGCTGCAAGCTGCTCGCATTGCTTGGCATCGGCCTCCCACCTGCTGCCTCCTGTCTCTTGGTCATCTCCTTGTACACATTCTCCAACTGCTCCATCTCCTGGCGCATGTGTTGCAGCACATTTTGCCTCCTCTGTCTCGACTTCTTCTCGATCGCCGAGCGTCGAGCTCGCTTCGCCTCTGGCGAATCCTCTAGTTCCCCCTTGGTCTCACTTGGACTCATAGTCGTCAACTCGTACTGCCACTCCGCCGTCATCGCCTCCAGACTCGGCGAAACAGCTGCAGAAGTCCCTGACGAAGACTCCCGCTGCTCTGGACTCGCACCACTTTGACGAAGACTGACGGGCTCCTCTTCACTGACTCCTTCGTCGCCGAAAGCCTCCAAGAACGCACGTTGCATCGTTGGCGACAGTGGCGGCAGAGTTTCCATCTCCATCAAGTCCAGCGGGGCGTTATTTTCGCCCTCCTCCTGCTGCGTGGGGGTCATCAGCTCGTCCCCTTCCTTCTCACCAGCTTTACGGAAATCTAGTGATGACGATATGACGCTCAATTGTAAGATGACGGCACGGATGTAAGGTGACGTCGGACCTTTGTGAACCTATTCTGCTAGTATGCATGCACATTTCTCGGCGCTGGACGACGCTAACTCTAATTTGCGGCAAACGTGATGAATTTGTCGTTGGTGAACAACACGCAACAACCATAAATGGTGTACTACTGCGATGTAGTGGGTGGAGCTACATGTACTCATATTTGCTTCAGGAATAAGGGCGCGACGCAGACACTTTCCCAGCGCAGAATGGAGCACACGAGCTCGAACAGCCAGTAGGTGGATTTGAGCTGGTTCTGGTCTGCGATGGAGCCGGCAGCGATCAACTCACAGCCTGCCGGGTTGCCGAACTCGTCATACAGTCGGTTAAAATGCGTCCTGCCAGTTGCCACACAACACAAGCGTCAGAGTCACATTTAGAGGGAAACGATGGCTGCATGCTAGTGACGTACCAGTGATAGACATCGTAGAAATACTCGTGAGGGTCCTGCACATTTTGAATCTCAGGCGAGGGAATCGTGCGCATACACAATGTGTAGCCAGTAGGAGTCTGCAGGCGGAACATGACTTGCACCGAGACAAACGTCGTTTCGATGTTTGGGATCCTGTGGTCCCGTCGAACAATGATCAAGTCGTCGTTCATGCGTTGCAGCACTTCGTACCGAGTGTTGACCGATCTGTCAAAAGACATGTGCTTAAACTTGGGGCCGTCACAGAAGATACCCCACGTCTTCATGAGCAGGTCCTCTGTGCTCTCAAGCGAGAACTGCTTCGTAAAGCCGTACTGTAGAGCTCCTGACCTTGAGTCGTACTTCCGCTTATCCGTCCAGCCCATAAAGTTCGCTCCAGTCGTCTCAAAGTGCTCGGCGTTGTTAAACCTCTGGATCTCCTCGTACGACTCACGTACCAGCGCGTAGCACTCAGCCGTCGTCAATTTCGTAAACCTGGCCTTAAACGACGAGCTGGGCGGTACCCCAGTGTCCCAGATCTGGTTCCTCTCCTCCATGTCTTCGTCCGACAAGCTCCTCACCGTCTTCTGGAATTCTTCATGCTGTTGCAGCAAGTTCTGCAGAGCTTCCTGGTCTTCCTCCAACGCATGAGCTACTAACGAGAGCTCCGAGTACTTGTGCTGGAGCTCGTCCACAGCTGAACGGTCGCTATAAATCTGTGTCTGATTCTCCAAGCTGCCAAATCCCTGCCACACCAGGGCTCTGTCTCCTTCTCCTCCCCCCGCCTCCTTCCTCTTGGCCATCTCGGCGTACAGATTCTCGAGTTGTTTGACTTCGTTCCTCATCGTCTTTAGGACATTCTGCCGTCTCTGTCTCGACTTCTTCTCGATAGCGGAGCGTCTCGCCCGCTTGGCTTCTGCCGAGTCCTTTAGCGTCTGCTTCTTGCTCCCAGTCGGACTCATGTTCCTGATCTCGCTCTTGTGTTTCTGCTGGTTGTGCGACGCCGAGGCCATCGACGCCGGAGACGGCGACGAGGCCGAATGCTTCTTGGTGGTCAGCGCTTCGTCGTCACTTGTCGGCCACACGTGCGACTCCGAGGGCGTCTCCAGCTTAATGACGCGGGCGTCCTCGCTCTTCTCCAGGTCCGACATGTCCGCAAAGGCCTCCGAGAAGGCGCGCTCCATGGTGGGGGACAGCGGCGGCAACGCCGTGAGCTCCAGCGAGTCCGTTGACGCGTCCATTGTTGTCGGCATGGCTCGGATTGGTTAGTTACTTTTGTCAGCGCCAGAGGGAAAGTGCCGAAAGGAATGGGAGCTCCAGTACCGGTATGCGTCAATTACAGACGAAAAAAATGGTGTTGTTTTTTTTAGAGTAGGACGCGAGCGGGGGTATTTTTTTAATGTAGCGTCCGTCACCGCTGAAAACGTTCTTTTGAAGTCTCCAGGCGTGACGACCACAGGCTGGAAAGCTGATGGATTAGCTGAGGGCTGCCAGCCATCAGCAATGCAGCCGGATTGGTCACCAATCGCAAAAATGCCACCAAAATGCGGAATTTTTGTGTTGAAGCGCTTCATCGTTGCCAACTCCAGACCGAAAACGGGGGCACCCTCGTCAGAACGGCCAGGCATGTATTTCGCCGAGGACACCTCAAAGGCACACGGTACTGTAGTTATGTATGGTATTCACTACTCTTGCGCTAAAACTATGATAATGACCCTTCTTGAAGTACGATGGAACCACCAGGCTGAACGAGAGCTGTTCGCGTACTGAGATGGCAATCTAATACACATGCACTCAGCATCGCAAGCTTTTGAACTCATACATAAAAGTTATGAATGAGAGGAACTACATACATGTAATATGTAGTTCCTTGGAAAGTTTATGTAGAACTACCACTAAAATGAGAATAGCATTTATCTTGAGCCCGTCGAGACGCTGAAACATGGCTATACAGACTACACATAACGTTTTCTTCCGATTAGTGTGATTTGAAGGTTGTTGTATTTTGGAACCTGACTCATATAATATTATTATAAGTAATATTAATAATATACTGAGTAGAAACCTTTTTTTTAAAGTTACTGTATTATCCAGCAGAGGTTGCTTAAACACTAAAGCTAGCTTTTAGGTTTAAGCTTATCTTGATTAAAGGTATCCAGAAGGGTATTGCATTACGAAAGGGTACTTCATTCAGGATCCGATAAAGCAAGAATGTTGGTCTTGGTTTGGATGTTTATGGCTACCAACTATGCCTGGATTATGAGTAAACAAAACCTGTACAATTTTTAAAATATATATTGGGAGGACCAATATTGTTTTTATATTTAAAATATATTAAAAAATATTGTGTCTGTCAATAATTCTGCCGTGATTTCTGGTTTTATTCTATTCTCTTATTGACTTAATTTTGGGTTTAGCCATCGAATTCCATCGTTAATTATGGATGGCTCAATCTTAGAGCATGACGATAGTGAGACTGCATTTGGCTGAATACCGGTATGCTAATCCCGCCTAAGTTAGAGTGAAACAGAGGAGAAGTTAAGGTAGCACCCGTGCAGAGAAAGCCGACGCACATGGCGTTAGTGCCTGTGTAGAGAACAACTTCAACTAGATTTTCTTGCGAACCCTCATTCAATATCAAGGAACATCAAAAGCAGACGAGGCGTTTGCCCCACCATAAAAGTGACTAAGTTGCTTGAGTTATATTACGAAGCAGAAAAAGCTGACAAAGTGATCAGAAATGTACCATTATCCAGATATGTACTGTTTCCATGGCCCCTAGTTCGTATTGCCGAGAGCATTCACTACGTTTAGCCTCGATGCCTCATACCACTGCTGCACTGTTCGATGCTGGTGCACTTACGCATTCCACAAATACGAAGTCTAGTCATCTAGTTCGCGTAGCCCAGCGTAGACCCACGAACGCGGAGGCGGGAATGCTTACTGGAAGTCATCGTCTTCTTGTTCGAGTAGCTCTTGAAAAGACAGGACAGGCGCGTTCGAGCTAGGTAACGAAGCTGGTTGGCCAACAAGCTCAAAACATGACGGTTCCCGTAAAGTACTGCCGATGCCGTAACCCGTTCAGTGTGGGCGAGGTTGTGCGCATACGCGCATCTTGTGTGACCCGATTAACACAGTTCATTTGTTTCCGTCAGTGCTATGTTTACCACCGTCGAGCATCTGTCATCTCGAAAGAGATGCAGGATCTCTGATATCTTATATGCTGCTTGTTCGCTGTTGTTTGATGCCTAATTAATCCACCACGGTAGAAATCGTTGGAGTATATCTCCGCGAGAGTTATTTAGCCACCCTTTAATTTTGGCGTGTGTTCCTTCCAGTGTTGAAGTGTCATGACATCCGAAGTGGCTGTAATTATCTGTCCAACAACGAACAAACGTAATCTTGTGCTCACACTTAGATCGCGAAGTCCTGATCTGCGCTTGTTGAGCTCACTGAAAAGGGTTACGGATCTTGGGCAACCTGAAGCTTGGGCGGAGCGAAGGGAAGAGTCACCACTCGGGACTTGACCGGAGCGAGGACACTTGATCACTTGAGGGGTAGAAGGGAGATTCGAAAGTGGTTGATTTATCGGAGCTTACT
>LGSN01000365.1:0-56428 GCA_001314375.1 Phytophthora podocarpi | reverse complement strand
CACTGCACCTTGGCTTACACATTCACCAAAGTCGCGCAAAGCTTGTGCCATGTCAAGGAATGTTCGCATTCCTTGAAAACTCATCGCCTCCACAACCTGCTCTGCAATATCCATGGCAGTCTTCCACTTGGTAGATCCATTCAAGATCGCATGTTCCGCTGATCGCATGTTGGAACTCTGGACGCGAAACGCCGAACATGAGACGTCGTCATCGGACTCGTCACTGTCGGGACGATTGGCATCTGACTGCAACAGCCACCGTGGATGAATGTAGTTGATCGGTATCAGCTTTTTTTTGTTCATACTCGCCCGAACAAATATTGCGTGACAGCAAGGAAGAAGTAGGGTGCGCATGAAAAAACAAGAGCATACGTATTTCTAATTCAAACGCAAAAACACGTCAGTGCGTTGGAACAAATGCAGCAATTCATCAACGTAGGACGTACCGAAACATTTACTGTGTATTTCCTCCCAGTTGTTGGGGAGCGTAACTGAACAATTCCATCCTGTAACCACCCACCATCGTACGTAATTGAACCACTCTTAAAGAGTTCGTACTGTTCTCGGACAAGCATGCTTGCTCACCAACGCAGCCAATCGCAGTAGAGTGTCGTCAGCGCCATGGTAGTGGCGCGATCCTACCACATGGAATCGAGCAGCATATTCCATCTCTGCTGTCGACTGTAGAAAATTTAGTGTCTCCACACACTCGTCCAACTCCATTTCCGGCTTGAGAATTTCCTTGAGATCACCCCAAGCAGATCCCAACCTGTAATCACGCAGCGTACGATTATGAAAAGGAATACTTGAGAATATAAGCTGAGGCACGTACTGATTGTTAGTATGATTTCCAAGATGCGCGACGTGAGCACGCTCGTAAACAGTCCACATGTCCTTGCATGAGTGCCAGTTGCGGATGAAGTAAACGAGAAGAGGATGTTTTGGCTCCGGAAGTTTCTCTTGCTCGTCGAATCTATCCAGAATGTAGTACATATAGCGCAAGCCTCGATCGTACTCTGCCTTGTCCTGTTCCTTGACCATCATATCCACGGTGTCCTCGACGCGATCCACATCAACTGCATCCCGACCACCATACACCGTCTTCNGTCATCATCTCGTGTTAGATTGATTTCACCAACGAATCACCAACTACACCTACTGATCACCAACTACACCAACTATACCAACTGATCATCAAGTAAGCATCAAGGGGTTGAGTACTTACGTGCCCAAATACGTCGTCAATCATGAAGCTGGACAGCTTATACTTGGATGCGTTGGTGCCATGAGTGGAGTCGAGCATGACTACTTTAGGAAAAGCCTCGAAAAAACGACGCATCTGTCGCGTCTGTATCGTGGTTGTCTGCGTAGTCTCCGACTCATCGACAAAAATAGAGGCGGTGTTCCCCCGATAAGCACAAAACTTGCGCAGGACAGCCTCCAGTCTGTCTTCGACAGTACCGATACCACGACGCTTGGCTTTNCACCTTGACAAGCTCGTCGACAAAATCGAGCACGTCAGGATCCGTGACTCTCCTGTTGGCTGTGTAGTTGTCGTAGATATTTCTCCCAAGGCGATGATTGTGTGTTCGCTTGTGCGTCGTGACCTTGATTCGAAAATTGCGGGTTTCAGGGCAACGGGTCACAGTCGCGCAAGGATCACTTCGCAACCGGTGCTGCGGCTCTGATGCCCAGTCCGTTGCCCCCCCCTGCCGCTCTTATTCCATTCGTAAGTGCAAAGCATCATTTTGTAGTAGTCGCCAAAAGATTCCGGTATTAGCTCAGCTTGTGTCCACTTCTTCTTCGCCTTTATAACCACATTCCGAGCCTTCGCTTTCACCGTCGCGCGAATACGATAGAGCTGCAACGTGCGGGCTTGGTAATCCTCCAGGCTTGCGAAGAACGCCGTCCAGTCGTCATTCCAGCTCTCAAAACATGGCGAAGTTACTCGTACCTCTTGTTCCTCGCCATCTGACGAATCAAACTCACACACGGACGCTGTGGCAACGGTCGGTCGCTCAATCGCAGGATCACTGGCGTAAACGGTGGGTTCATTTGGCACGCGGGAGTTCGTTGTCCGCTCGCTCGCAACGCCCGGGAACGTTTTGTCTGTCCTCTCGCTCATACGCACACATGCCTACTGGACGGACAGCGAAGCAGCTTGAGGTCGTGCCGACGAGAGAAGCCACGCGGGGAGGGGGCTTAATTTGGAGGCTGCGGGCGGCGGTTGATTCCGGGGGCGGGGGATTCTGAAATGGAAGGCTCACAGGACGCGCGCAAACCCCCCTGCAATTTTCCAAAAAACTAAAATGTAGAGATATTAGTATTTTATCGCTGTGAAATTTACCGCCAGGGTCAAAATTACCGTGTCCCGGTTTTACATTTTCGTTGGTGACTCTATTCATTTCCATTAATATTTACAGTTAGAATTGAAGATTGACTAATGCCTTGTTTCACACGGAGAAGCTCTGAATTTTTGTTAGCTTTATAAACACATTATGTTACGCTGGAGCCTTAATTGATGCACTGAAAATCGAGTAACGGCACGCATAAGGAAAAGCACAGTACCAAATGTCTAAAGATGTACCTACACCTAGGTAGTCAGTCACACACCTAGCGCAATAGTTGACGGAAAACTAATATGTCACTAATTTATTTGGTAGATGAGGCGGAACGACCAACCGGGATGCCATCTGAGCTACAATAAAAGGACATCTCATTTTCCACAATCCTTCGAGCAACATTCACTGGGTGATTGGGTTTTGATGTTACCCGTGGCCGCCACAGACAACATTCACCTGTGTTGTTTTCGTTGTAGACCGGTTATTGTTTATAGAGGGCAATATATCTTGTTCTAACTAAGGAACAGGTCAATCATTTCCGTTCGGGTACACCTTCATCCAATCAAAGAGGGAATACCATCGATTTTGACTAAGATACCAGAATTTGGATCTCAGATAACAGGTACATCAAGTTCTAAGAAATTTTGAAATGAGCGTTCTACTAGAAACAATTTTGGGCAACATGAATGTATAAAAAGTACGAGTTATTTTGGGTTCGAGTCCCCACCCTGGAGAAACTCTGGATTAAAATCCAGAGAACTCGCATGAATATCGTTACGTTAGCAACTCAGCTAGGATAGGATAGGTATCACTACGTTTAGGACAGTTTAAGATATCCGCTCCTAATCAGGTATCGCATCGACCAGCCCGTGCGCTTGATCGTCTCATCCGAGTGACGCCACGTCCAGAACTCCCAGCCACCAGTAATATCCACGTTGTAATACGCAGGCTGCTTTCGCCCCAACTCTCGGAAGTTGTCCAAATTCTGGAAAATGCCGGTCTGGTCGGGAGGTCCCCCCATGCACCACTCTCCCAGGAAGAGGCGGTTGTTTGTTGGCGCAGCCTTTAAGTGGGTCGTGTCGTACTGTCGACCTCGGCCAGTATCTGCAGCTCGGTCTTGCCGGCGTAACCCCAGATGAAGTAGGCATGAATCTCATTCCACACGTTCGCGTACTGGGGGGCACCAATCATTCCATACAAGTGATCCGCATCTTGCTCACTCAGGAACGGAGTCACGAACAAAATGCACTGATTACCCGTCGCACGAATTTGCTTGTACGCCTGGATGTAGAAGTTCTGCAGAGCAGTTTGGTCGACAGGCGGGATCGGCTCGTTCATCACGGCCAGACCTAGGAATGCGGGGCTGTCCTTGTACCTTGCAGCGAGGAACGTTGCAAATTTCAGCGAGTTGTCGATGTTGGTTTGCGAAGTACTCCATCCAACTTTTCCAATGGTACTTGGAGCGCTATGCTCGTAGCCATTCTGGCTGCTCTGATGCGCATGCAGACTAATGATGACCGCGATGTTGTACTTGACTGCCCAAGTGTTGATCAGGGTGTCGAGGTACTTGAGTCCTCCAGGAGCGAACATATCTGCTTCCGTACCGGGTGAGGTGGTGGCGTCACGAATAATCCAGTGGCCGACAGGCACACGAACACTGTTGCGTACGCCCGTGGCAGCAATTTCCTTGATATCCGCCTCGGTGATCCAAGTTTGGCGATGCTTCTCAAACGCAGACGTTCCTTTCGTTTTACCGAGGTATTTCATGACGTTGTATTCACCTTGCCAAGCCGTGGCGCCAGGCACTCCAGCCCACAACGGAGAGTCCCACGACATCCAATACTCGCTCACCAGCCAGCCGCCCAGGTTGACAGCCCTGGACTTGGCGGCACCACTGCGAATCTTGGCTTGGATGTGGTTCGAAGCTGTGCTCGAAGTAACAACAGCGGAAACCGCGCCCGCGACGCTTACCTTCGTGCTAGTTCCCTTCTTCAGGTAGCAGTGCGGCTGGCCATCCCAACCGAAATTGACGAAGGTGAACGCCACACATCCCGCTGTCGACGAGCATCTACTGCAGCAATCATCAGGGAGTTTTAACCCGGTCACGTCACCGCCACTGAGATCGTCGCCATTGTAGTCTATGCCGACTTCGGGCATGGCGCATTTGGCAGGCTTGTTAATGCACTGGTAGTAGCTTGGGTTCCATGGCTGGCAGAATTGTCCAGACGGGCAGCAGTTTGGGCCGGTCTGAGCGTTACCGCAATTGCCACCGGATGTGGCACAAGCCTCAGCCACCTCAGTTGAAGCGAGTACTCCGTTGAGTGGTAGGCTGGACATGGCGATGGTCGCAACCGCGAGGAGCGCGCGATGCAAGGAGTAGATCTTCCAGGCCATGGTCGACGTTGGAGCATCGCGTCCTGCAGTCTCTGCGCGACAGGACGCAAAATTGGAAATGAAGACAGCTCTCTCCGTCTATGCCTGCATCTGCAAACGTAGCAACATTAGTCGATAGGCGGGTTTCGAGATGAGTCTAGCACTTTTACCATTTTTACCTTTGTGTACAGTGTTGCAAACTCCTTTGAGCTGACTTAGGAGTCTGTTGGAGTGGAAGCAAATTTGTTATAGACACCAAATTATCGCGGTATGCTGACCATCAAGCAACACGATATCCCGAAACTTTAGTTCACCGCGTTAGTTTTTGACGAGTTGGCATTTAAAAGTTACATGCGTGTGGGTTGCGTTGGGTACAATGCAACAAGCCAGTCGCTAAACATGAAAGGCTGGTATGCCGTCCTTCGTGCCTATGCCAGGTTTACAGATTTAACGATGTTGGTCATCCGGTAGTGATGAAGAAAGTTGAATGCTCCGCATCCAGAGCGATGCGGAAGAGATCGTCACCGTTGAAATTGACACCAACCTGGGCAAGCTTCGGATGCCACCGGCAATGCACACTCGATTCCTGTCGGAGCCATAGCTCGCAAATACGACCGGTAGCATGTTTTTAAGGCTGGTGCGACGAACCATTTGCAAGGAACTCGCATGACTGAACAGTGGTCAACGCCTCACTTGGCATCGCCCGTGTTTATTTCGTTTTGGTCTAGTCGGTCTAGTCCCCAAGAGCTGTAACGTTGTCAGGGCATTTAGCCTGAAAGGCGGGAGAGCGCGGGGGTCTATGATACACTCACTCACTTCTTGACCAGCACGTGGTTCTTGTACTCGCTCATAGTACCGCGGAAGCGAGCCACCTTCTGGTCGCCCACCACCCACAACTCCTCGCACACGCTGGTAACGAAGTGCTGGTCGTGGGAAACAATCACTACACCGCCCTTGTACTCGCGCAGGGCATCGATAAGCGCGTCAATCGTCTCCATATCCAAGTGATTCGTGGGCTCATCGAGTACCACAACGTGCGGCAAACGCCACGTCATGAGCGCGAAGCCGACACGAGACTTCTGACCACCGGACAGCGTACGTGTGGGCTTGATAGCCAACTCGCCCGAGAGGTTGAAGCGACCAAGATGCGAACGGAACTCGTCCGACTCGTGACCAGGGAACATCTCCTTCATGTTCTGCACGGCGGACTTGGACAGGTCCAGCGAATCGACGTGGTGCTGAGTGAACGTGGCCACGCGCAGACGCGGGTTCAAAGTGACCGAACCCTCGTTCGCGCGAAGCTTGCCAATCATGATGTTGATGAGCGTCGACTTACCCGAACCGTTCACACCGAGAATACCAATGCGGCTCGACATGTCGATGCCCATGTGCACGTCCTTGAAAAGCAAGGGCGACTCCGGCGTATACCGGAAGCCCACGTCCTCGACTGCAATGATAGGCCGGCCCAGTGGCTCCGCGGGCGGGAAGTGCATCCGGAAAGCGTGCTCATCCTCGGGCTCGTCGATCAGCTCGTTGCGCAGGATCTTGTCCAGCGCCTTGACACGCGACTGCACCAGCGGGGCCTTCTTGGCGTTGGCACGGAAGCGCTCGATGAACTCCTGCATGTGCTGAATCTTCATCTGCTGGGCGTCGTAGGCCTTACGCTGTTGGCGCAGGTTCTCCTTCATCGTGTTCTCGAACGTGTTGTAGTCGCCCTTGTAGTACATGAGCTTCTGCTGCGTCAAGTTGATGATGTCGGTGGTCACGGCGTTCAAGAAGTTTCGGTCGTGCGACACCACGATCATCTGCTTGTCGTACTTCTCCAGGTAATGCTCCAGCCAGATCACCGCTTCCAGATCCAAGTGGTTCGTGGGCTCATCCAGCAGCAGCAGGTCGGGCGCCATGAACAGCGCGCCTGCCAGTGCCGTGCGCATCCTCCAACCGCCGGAAAGCGCCTTGGCAGGTCCGTCCACGACGTGGTCGGGGAACTGCAGTCCGCTCAGAATGGTGCGTGCCCTGGACTCGGCCGTGTCCGAGTCAATGTCCACGAGTCGGTCGTAGATTTCCTTCAGACGCACACTGTGGTCGGCTCCCTGACTCGTTTCCTCCGCCGCGAGCTCCTTCTCCTCCTCCAGCAGCAGCATGCGTTCGTAGTCGGCGGACAGCACCACGTCCAGCACGCTCCTTTCCTCCTTGCTGAGCTTGGAGGCCGACTCCTGCTCCACCAGCTGGATGCGGATGTGTCTCGGGAAACCTTCCAGCTCATAGTGCGAGATGTACCTGAGCAGCGTCGTCTTGCCAGCGCCGTTCTTGCCCACGAGTCCGTAGCGTCGTCCCGCCACGATCTTGAGCGCCGTGTCGGACAGCAACGTCTTACCCTTGAAGTTGATGGTGAGTCTGGGCACGTGCACGTCGCGCTCGCCGTTGTCCTGCGTCAGGTCCGGCAGGAAGCGCGCGTCCTCCCACTCGCGGTCCAGCTCGGCCTGCTCCTCGTCGCGATCGGCCGTGAGCTGCTCCAGCTTCACCTGCTTGCGCACCTGGCGCGCCGACAGCGCCGACTGCTGCGCCTCCAGCTCGTCGTTCGTGGTCTTGCGGATCTTGTCGAAGCCCCACATGCGCGCCAGCAGCTGCTCCGCGTCGGCCGCGCCCGCGTCCTTGCGCGCCTGCTCCTCGATGCTCTGTGTGTTCTCCAGCACGCGCACCGCGTCCTCCTGGCGCGTGTCCAGTTGCGTCTGCAGCTCGGGACTCGCCAGTAGCTTGGCGGCCAGCGAGGAGACCACGCGCGATGCCGCCACCTCGTCCGGCACGAAGCTCGTGCTCAGCAGGAACGGAGCCACGCTCTCGGCCAGAAGCTCCTCCAGGGACGCGGCGTCGCGCGGGACCTCATCCGCCAGCTGGTCCGCTACGGCGCCGCTCATGTACTCGAGGATGGTCTCGTCCAGCCCCCGCAGGGTGGCCGCGAAGGCCTGCGTCACGACTCGCTCCATGACTTTGGCTTGGGCTTCGGGACCAATGGAAGGAGGGAGCAACGGGGTTGGAGAGCGAGCGGATGAAGAGCAAAATGCGACGTGCTCTTGTCTGTGGAGATGAATAGAAGAGCGTTTTTAGATTTAACGGATACATGTACCACACTTGTAGAGAGTTGAAGCGACACTTGCATTGATTGAAGCTGACACGTCGTGATTCCATTTAGTGGTCGAGTTACTGTCAACTTTGATGCGTTGATGTCTTGGGGGTGGTCAATCACCTCTCTCTACGCTCAGTCCTACACGTCACTCTGTCGGTAAAAGCGATGGCAAGTCCACGACTGATTTCAATCATTTCTTCTGTCCGTCTTGAAGCAGTAAAGCGAAGCCGAAGGGAATCTTGTATCTACAGTTCCAGCAGGGCACAAAGGATCATTTCACTGGAGGCGCATGCAGGCCATGTGCCAACCACATCCGAGGAGGCGACAGCAAGCGCTGGCTGTCGACTGGCGCCCCCTTTGGTTCTCTCTCACTTATCGTTTTTCCCTCGCGCACTCAACGAACGCGTTGGACGTCGCCAATGACTCACCGCGTGCTCTTCACACTTGCAATCGCTGCCAGTCTAAGACTCCTGGTGATCGCCTCCACAGACGTGGCCGAGGCATGCGCCTCCTCCGGTGAATACTGCGGCAATGAGCAGAGCGGTTCCAACTGCTGCTCGTCTGGGAACTACTGTCATCCTTGGAACCCGAGCTACTACCAGTGCAAGGACATCCCCGCCAAGTGCTCGACCCAGTACACGGACGTGGATTTTTATGGCAATGACGTGGGCGTCTCGTTCGGAGGGTATCCGTGGGACTGCTGCGAGAAGTGTTCCTCGACTGTGGGGTGCGTGGGCTACACGTTCGTGAACACGGACGCGAGGGGCCCTGCGTGCTACCTCAAGAGCAGTCTTTCCGGCAAAAGATCTTCGATTGGTGCCGTGTCCGGAGCCGTGAACTCCCCGCTCGGTTTGAACTCTACATCAACCACTACGCACATCCAGACGCAGATCCGCAGTGGAGCTGTCAAGTCCAGAGCCGTCAACCTGGGTGGGTGGCTTGTAAGCGAAAACTGGATGTCGTGGGAGTCTGCGCTGTGGACGGACGTGTCGAACGATCAGGCCTGGCGTGGAGAATACAACGTCATGAAGGTCCTCGGGAAAACAAAAGGCACCGCTGCATTTGAGGAGCACCGGAAGACGTGGATCACTGAAGCCGACATCAAGGAGATCGGCGAGACCGGAGTGCTCAACACTGTTCGTGTGCCGGTCGGTCATTGGATTGTTCGGGACGCAACAACTTCGCCCGGCACTGAGGGCGACACGTTCGCGCTTGGAGGATTGAAGTACCTCGACAGTCTCATCAATGACTGGGCCGTGAAATACAACGTCGCAGTCATCGTGAGTCTTCACGCCCACCAAGGCAGCCAGAATGGGTACGAACACAGCGCTCCTGTGACCATCGGCACCGTCGGGTGGAGCACCTCTCAAACCAACATCGACAATTCGCTCGTATTCGCATCGTTCCTGGCAGATCGTTACAAGGACAGCCCGGCGTTCCTCGGTCTTGCATTGATGAACGAGCCCCAGCCACCAGTTGATCGTACTGCTTTGCAGAAGTACTACGTTGAAGCTTACAAGCAGATCCGAGCCACCGGCAACGACTGCATCCTGCTCGTGGCGCCGTTCCTGACTGAGCAAGATGCAGACCACTTGAACGGGATGATCGGTGCGCCCGAGTACGAAAACGTGTGGAACGAGATCCACGCGTACTTCATCTGGGGTTACGAGGGCAAAGCTGAGGAAGAAATCCTCGCGGATGTCGACACGTACGACCAGACTCACCTGAAGGCAGCGCCGACAAGCAACCGCCTCTTCTTGGGAGAATGGTGCATGGGAGGACCTCCCGACCAGACCGGCATCTTCCAGAATTTAGACAACTTCCAGGAGCTGGGGAAGAAACAGCTCGCGTACTACAGCGACGGTGCCACCGGTGGCTGGGCGTTCTGGACGTGGCGTCACTCGGACGAGACGGTGAAGCGTACAGGCTGGTCGATGCGCTATTTGATTAGGAACGGCTACCTTGCGCTGTCGTGGACGTAGCAAAGGGCTTTAGCCCCTGGGCCCTATAAACCAGGAACAATAAGTACGGTGACCTCATGGTTCTTGCTTGACCTCTTTCCTCACCCCGGTAGCCTTGGGAGCGACATGGATAATGACAAACGCAGTGAAGTACCGGTATCCCTAGTGTAGCCTCCGACGGAAGGTAGTTGATCTAATGAGCTGCTGCTATCTTCCGGTTCTGCACGTGGTGACGCGCTTTCGACTCGTTTACGTGAAAACGATCCAGGTCCACGTGGCGTAGAGGCTGTTTCTATTGACGGAGATCGACTGGATCGAGGTGAAGCAAGACGCGCAGGGTTGTCGTTGGAAGTGCTTTTGCGTCTGGTAGCACCGATCTTGGAGATAGTAGCAGACTCCCCGTTGTCTTGCCCCATAAACGCACTCACCAGATCCAACCCATAAATCTCTTCAAGGCTTTTGTCGCGATCGGAGACCAGTGCCTCTTTCAGGAACTTTGCTGCATTGGCACCACTTCGGTTGTTACTGCCCACAGTCGATTCGTCCGCGTCCTTACCACGTCGCCGATGCTGCGCTTGGAACCGCCGTGATTCAGCGACTAACCAGTCTTCATCAACATTCGACGAGATATCGATAACCAAGATCGGAGCTGGACAAACAGTGTCTTGCACCCTGTAGTAGGTACTCCCCGAGCGATTCTCAGCAGCCGAACCAAGAGCGAAAACCTCGATCCTCCCATCGTCAGTCACTGAAACACTCTTAAGGCCAGCCATACTACTAGTGCTGGTATTGCTGCTCTTGCTAGAGACGAGAGTCTCGAGTCCTTTTGCCACCACGCGGATCCCATCGAGCGAAATGCAGTTCTGACGGAGATCGATCTCTCGGATCCTGTTCCCAGTGCTGTTGGTTTCAGCGCCAGCAAGCCCAACCACCAATTTCTTCACGAACACAATTAACCGGCCCATACCTTCACTCGTGAGGCGGTTGTAGCGCAAGTCAACGCGCTGCAGCCTTCCCATACCTTCACTATCCAACATCTGCAGAAGTGGGCGGAGGTCTTCGTCCACGAGCCAACCCTCGCGCAGTTCCAAGCAGTCGGAGGTAGGCCAAGCAACGCCAGTTGCAAGGGACGCAGACACAGCTCTACCAAAGGCGTCTGCATACTTGCACACGAGCTTCGATTTGGCATTTTGCACGGCCTGAAACTCTGTCGTCAGCTCTGTAAACTTCTTCGCAAGTCGCTGTCTATGGTCTTGAACCTGCTTTTTCTGCTCCAAACATTCGCGAATCGTGTTCTCAGTTTGTTGACGAAGTTCCTCGAATTGATTCGCCAGCAAAGTCTTCTCTAGCTCCACTGCAGCTCGTGCCTGGGACTCGCTCTTAACATCTCGCCCTAAGCGATGAATACGCTCCTTCTGCTCGAGTGTGAGAGCTTCTTGCGCACTCAAAAGTTGCTTCGTTTCTAGATACCGTAGCTTCTGCTGCTTATCCAATGCCAGTCGTTTAGCGATTACCTCCTTCATCTCCTCAAGTTGTTTTTGAATCGCTGCGATCTCGCTCTTCGCTCCGACGAGGAGTTTGCTCTGTTTCTCGGTAGATTCACAAGCGTTTTCCTTCTGCGAGGCCAATTTCCCTTCGAGCTGCTCCTTACACTCGAGAGAGTCTTGCAGTACGAGCTCGAGCTCTTGCATCCGACATTGTGCAGCTAGCAACTGCTCTTCCGCACTTTCTCGACGGTCAACTGCTTCATGTAGTCGAGCCTCAACGTCCTGCAGCTTCAGCGTAAGATCGTATTGCTTGTTGCGCCGCATGACCAGCTCGCTTTGCACCTTCTCGATCTCCATCTGATAGTTCAGGTGCGAAGTAGATAGCTCCTCCTGCAAAAGCTTCCGCTCGCGACGCAATTTCTCTTGCAGAGCACTCACTGCCGATGCCTTTTCCTCCGCTTGTCTGGTTCGGTGCAGCACCTCGACCTCGCTTTCGGCTGAGCGCGCAATATGCGCACGATGCGAACTACGAAGCTGTTCGCACTCTCGTTCACAGTCTTCGAGTCTTGCTTGAAGCTCGCCTGCGTTTCGTTCTTGAGCCTCTAGTGTTTGCAACAGTTTCTCGTTCTGAGTCGTAGCGATCTCCATCGCATTTTCACGACCTTCAGCCTGACTGCGACTCACCTGCAGTGCGTCAACTTCTGTCTCCAATTTATCGATCTTCCGCTGTCGTCGCACTAAATCGTTCTCCTTCGAGATAACGTTCCTCTGCAGCTGCTCCAGAGCAGCTTCTAACTCGTCCAACTGCACTCGAAGCTGGTCGTTCTGCCCCGATAGCAGCCACACTTCACGAGTCTTGGCCTCAATCGCGTCGTCGCGTAGTCGGATCAACTGGTTCTCATGGAAACTGCGTGGCGAAAGACAAGCGTCTGCCTTCTCTGGTTGCAGGTCCTCGACGTTCTTCTCAAGGCGGCGAATCGTTCCCTGATGCCGGTCCAGCTCCTTGCGCAACTGCTTCTCCGTCTCCGTTGCTGCTGCCAGCTCTCCATTTCTCTTGACCAACGTCTGCTCTCTAGCGTCGAGTGCTGCACACACCATGGCAAAGTCCTCTTCGTCTTTTTTTACCTGTTTACGGAGCTCTTCGACCTGAGCGTTCGCCTTCTGCGTCCTCAACTCCAGCGTTTGTGTCTCGGCTGTCTTGGAGTCAAGTTTACTCGTCAGCGTCTTGATCTGCTCCAGCAACTCATCGACGTACTCCGTCTTCCGCGCGAGTAGAATCTCCTTCGTATTGATCTCAGCTGCCTGTTTCTCTGCAAGTAACTTGAACGCTTGAGCGGCGCCGTCCAGCTCCACGACAGTCTGCTCCAGCTGCCGAACGCGAGCTTGAAGTGCCTCCGAGTCCTGCGGATCCACCTCAGCTTCCTCATCCGACCTGCTGCTCTCATCGACGTGGTCGTCCGACATCAACACTCGACGAATTTGAAGCTGAAAAGCACTCGGTCTCAGTTGATGCCGACACTAGAATTCAAATGGGGCACGTCTCGAGCCAACGGTCGCGACAGGCTCGGACAGTTCGCGATCTTCTTAGCCGATGCTTCGTGCCAACACGCAGCATGGGGCTCCGTTGTCGACGGAATGCGTCCTTGTCCAGGCTAATCACGTGGCTCACGCAGCTTCTGATGGTCGTTGAGCTGATCCCATCGATTTCAACGTCGGCGCAGTCGCTCGTGGTGTCGGAGGCCAATTGCTCGACTGCGGACGAGGCGCAGAACGCATCGGTGACGCTCACGTGGAGGGCGACGTCAACTACACGCGCATCTCGCACTCCAGCGAAGCTCTATTGTCCACGAGCTCCTCCTTGTCCGACCGTCTGCTGATTCTCGGTGGCATCGAGTACGAGTCGGCTCAGCCTGTGGTGGACAGCCCCGTGCTGGTCTACAGCATCGCCACCAACGCGTTTCTCAAGCCGCAGGACCAAATCTTGTCGGCCGTGTCTGCAGCCTATCAATCCACGGGCGCAACAGCTGAGAGCGTGTTCGTGTCTCCGGCGAGTCGAGCCGAGCACGCGTCTTTCGTGAACCAGGACGGAGCTGTGTTCATGTTCGGTGGGCGGGTCCGAGAATTCGTCAACGATACGTGGCGAGGGTGCGTCGACGCCAGCTCCTCCAACGTGGTTTGGGACGAATTGGTCGCTGCCACCGATGCTGCTACCGTCGCAGCGACTCCGGTCCCGAGAATCGGCCATTCGTTCACCAAAGTATTCGAGAACAGCACAGTGATCGGAGCTCTTGTGTTCGGAGGCCTGTCGGAAGACTACGTGGAGCTGAGCGGTTTGCATCTGGCGTTCATCACCAAGTCTTCGTCTTCCTCCTCCTCGACACCTGCATGCACGAACCGCGGCCCGAAACTCACCTGGCGAATGCTCAAAGCCGGACCATTAACGGATTCCGGCGCAGTCCCAACTGCTCGGGCGTATCACTCCACTATGACGACGTCGAAGATCTTTACGATGCCCACGAAACTCGTGTGTCTGGTTGTCCACGGAGGCAAACGCACTCAAGAAGGAACCATCTTCAATGAGCTTTGGCGGTTGTGTCCTCCTTCGGTCCCCCCGTCGGCGGTGCCGGTGGAGAGACTGAACTACACGTGGGAACTTCTCACTGAGATCGGAACTACACCAGGGGCTCGATACGGCGCCAGCATGATATTCGTGGACGAAGGGAAGGTCGCTCTCGCTGGGGGCTCCTACACGTTTCCAAGCGATTTTCTGAGCGACACGTGGGAATTGAACGTGAATGCAACGCAGTGGATTCGCCTCTCCTTCACAGCAGACTACACACCGCCCCGTCGAGGCCACACTCTCTCCTCCTTCTCGACAGCTACGCGCTTGTTCCTTTTCGGCGGTAGAGATCGCTACGCAGTCGTCCAGAAGAGGATGCAGGCTGCCTACTACGGCGCTCCGTTCTGCGCGACTGGGCTGAAGATCACGTTTTGTGCTGCCACGTCCAAGTACGTCTGCATCGCTTGTCCGGCCGGGTCCTACTTGGAAAGTGGCTCGCGCAAGTGTCTGCTGTGTCCTCAGGGAACGTTTTCGTCGGCGGGGTCTGCAGACTGTACGAAATGTCCTGCCGGCTCATTCAGCACTGACGTGGGCAAAGACAGTAGTGCTCCATGTACTTCGTGTCCGGCAGGAACGTTTTCCCAGGCTCTTGGCGCAGTGTCAAGCGCTGCGTACAATGCTTGTGTAGCTGGAACATTCACCGCATCCCCAGGATCCGTGTCTTGCTCCAGTTGTGCGGCTGGTACATTCTCGAGCGCCAACGCTTCGACGTGCACGGTTTGTCTCCCTGGAAAGTGGAGTTCAGCCGGCGCTGGCACTTGTGCCGACTGTGCTGCTGGCACATATACTCCAAGTACAGGCTCAACGGCTTGTTTCTCTTGTCCTAGAGGATACTTCAGTAACACCGGCGACGTAACGTGTTCAGCTTGCCCGGTAAACACTTACAGCTCGACCATCGGTGCATCTGCTTCGGACTGCCATTCGTGTCCTTCCTACGCGTTAACAACTTCTGGCGGTCAAAGCGCGTGCGAGTTCTGTCCGCCAGGATCATCGTGGACTGGGAGTACGTGTCAGTCGTGCAGTAAAGGGTTCTACGCGTCAACCTTCACCAATGGAGCATGTGTTGCGTGCCCGAAAGGGTCGTACTCTTCAGGTCTTGGCTCGACTGAGTGTCAAAGCTGTCCAACTGGCAAGTTCACGAGCAGCACGGGGACAACAAACTCTAGTGACTATCAACTGTGCGCCGGCGGGTCATTTCTCAATGGAGCAATCTGTCAAACCTGTGGCGCCGGCACTTACCCTGAGCCAAGTGGATTCTGCTCGTCTTGCGTCCCTGGTAGCTATTATCCGGTGGAGAAATGTTGAGCTCCTTAGATACGTCACTTGGTTGCGCTTCCTGTCCGTCGATGAGTTACAGCAGCGGGCTTGGAGCTAGCGGCTGCTCTGTCTGCGCTGACAGCACCTTCTCGATGGAGGCGTGGCGAAACTGCATTTCCTGTAGTGCCTCTCAACCATCACTACCAGGTTGTGTTACAGGCCGCAATGGTTTGCGGTGCTCTGGTAATGGAGATTGTGTCTACGGAGGGTGCGCTTGCAATCCTGGTTGGGTAGGATGCGATTGTAGTGTGCCAGTGGATGACACTGCCGCAACGATAGACTCACCAGTTTTGTTTTCCCCCGATGCACCACTTCAGCTTGTCAATGTCTCGGCATTACTTGGAACAAGCGACATCGAAGTTAAGATCGCTCGGCCTGGGTATCTGAACTCTCGGTTGCAAGCAATTGTTGCATGGAGCTCGAGCAATTTCTCCGCCAGTCCTTCTTCGCTCCCGGCTACTCTCGACTTTGCTGCACACGAATCTCTGAAGACCGGTCAAATCCGATTACGCAGCTTTCGCCAAGGGGTGACTGCCGATTCTTCTCTCTGACTCTGAAGGACGTCACTGGAGCGGCCACTAGCGCAGTATCGTCCGATTCCGACAGTGTGTTGACTGTGTACGTTGACGATATGAACGGTGTCTCCGGTGGAGCCATTGGGAAGACTGCAACCTCGACGTATGTGCGGCAGACAAGTGGCACTGCGCTTGCTGCAGTGACGTTAGATCGCCTTGTGGCGACACAAGTCACGCTTTCACCTCAGACAACCGTCGCAGGTGCAAACTTCGGGGTGTCTTTGCGAGATCAACCACTGAATCTGCTGATCGCGATCGACTTCTCCGCTCCCTGGGTTTCTGCGTTCATAGATCTGCTTCCTGCGATCGTCGCTCAGCTCCAGATCGTCTACCGAGTAGTCCCCGACGGAGTTCGACTGGGACTGCTGAATGGCACAACCAAGCCAACTGCAACGTTTTACCCAGATTTTTTAACGCTGTTCAAGCACTCGCTGTATCCGACGCCGTCGATTGGGACTGGGTAGTAACTGGTTTGTCGAGCAGTACGTCGTGGCCATCAACAGACCGTCGGCATCTGTTGATTGTTGCAGGTGATACCCTCGTTGCCGGTGGATCCGTCACTCTTTCTTCCGCATTGATGAGCCAGTTGCGCTCACAGAGCGTCTTCGCGTTTACTCTTTCCCCGACACAAGTAGCTTTTCCCGGCGGCAGCGACGTGATGAAGAGCGTGTCATACGACACGACGGCAGGTATCTCTGCAGCACTTCGGCAAGCCTTTGAACAGCTCACACTGCTTACGTCGCCGAGACTCGGCCTACGTGAACTTGGGCGGCGCCTCCTTGAGGCCTTTCTTCTTCTTCGCAGTCGCAGTCTTCTTCGTCTTGGTCGAGGCCGGCTTCGCCTTGGCCGGCACCTTCTTCGCCTTCGGCTCCGGAGGTACAGGTTTGTCCGCTTCGGACGGCACCGCCGCGGCAGTAGGGTCGCGAACGACCAGGCTGGTCACGGGAGGCGAGCTCGGAGGTGTCGGCATTACTGGCGGTCAGGAAGCCCGTAGGGCAAGTCGTGTGCTCAGAAGAGCTTGGATTGAAGAATGAGACGCGGTCTCCAACGGGAACTGACACAAAGTGCCTCCGTTCGTTCGCTGGATTCCCCTTCGGGGTGAGCGGCGTCTCCCGTTTGGGTGTGGGAGGGTGTAATGGGGCCACNAGTCAGTTTAGCTTTAACCTCGAAGTTCGCAAGTCGTTCGGTACCCGGTACCTTATACGACAGTAAAGGCAGGGCCTTTACTACTTAGGACAACAGAGACGCCGGGTGTCTGTTGTGGTTCGTAAGCTAACGCCCCCCCCCCCCGCTAAGGTGCGTGTGACCCCCGCCACAGTTGGTGTCAAACGCGCCTTGCACCCGCAGTATCGTCGTTTGCGATTGCGATGTCCTTTCGAGCGAGATCCTTGTGACACACCTTACGCGCAGCGGTAAACCTTATGGCTCCCGAAAAACCTTGAGGTTATTTGATCATCGTGCGTGCTGCATAAATAAAAATACGCAGCAATTCCGCTTGAATCAACCAGCTCATTGCCAATCACACAAAGCTCCAAGAACTCCGACACGAAATTTAAGATTGTTGTTCTTCTTGTAGGCGCTGTAGAGCATGTCAAATCCATCCCAGCTCTCGATAATTTCCGGTGGAAATGCATCCACGGTGTCTGTGATCGCATTACGCTCCTCTTTCATAGCCCACAGTTCCGCGAGATGCTTGCTTGTATGTTTACGTGGCTTGTATTCCTTACGCCTTGTGCCATTCATAGTTTCGGTATCGACGCGCGAGTCGTCATCAAATTGCTCTTGATGCCGCGTCACCTTACGTTTCTTGGGCGAGGGTAGCTCTTCACTAGAATCATGAGGCCGCTTCTTGTGGTGGATATTGCTGCGCTTGGAGATCACCTCCTTTCTCTCTGACTTTTTCTCTGCACAAGAAAGAGTTATTTAAAGAAATGTCAGTCATAGATCGATAGAGCAACCATGACTTTAAAGTAACTATAACGTCAATACCTGTGTTATGCATTTTGTCGCTTTTGACTTCCTGCTTTCACTGCTTCTTTCCTTTGCGTGCTAAACGTTAGCACACATCACAGACCCCCGTATCAATACTAGTCAACAAAGAAACCCATCGCATCGAAACCACATAGCATTACCAACTTTTGGCGCTTCTTCCGCCTCAGATTCATTGCACAAGAGGTGTTCCTCTTCTTCTTCGTCACCGGAACGAAATATTCGTCGCTGTCATGATCCAGTTCAACTCCTGGCATCCCACACATGTAGTGTGGACCGAGATCACGCATGTACCGCCCTCTCACATACAAACAACATGTAAGATTCAAAGAAGTACGAATACACCCACCAAAAACTTACAGCTTACCGTGCATTGCCGCCTCCTCGCTATCCAGTTGATGCTTTCCCTCCCGCGTACGCTTCTCGTGTTCCGCTCGCCGTTCTACGCCGCGACTTGCTCCACGTGCCCCCCCCCCACGCGTTTTCGTAAATGAACGGTTTTGGTTGATCGTACTTAAATATAATGGTACGGTACATGTACAGTAAAATACGTACCTAGTGAGGAATGAAAATTTTGAAAGATATAATACGGTCGAAATTTTTGATTCAATTAAAGCAACCTTAAAGTGACAAAGCGACCATACATGTCTCACCATTATGATTGTGGTAACGAGTCCGGCCAGTGACACGGGGTGGGATGGGGGAGGCAACACAGAGGCCAGCGGGTAGTGTTTTAGTAACGCCACTGATGGAAAACCTCACTAAAACCAAACGCCATGGTTGTCTGTTTTATGTCTGATTTTAGGTGTGGTTCTTTGGCGTTATGTAACATTTGTGTAACAGCACGTGATGCAGCTTCATGACATATTCCAGAGAAGTCGACACTGTATCGCTATAGTCCGTTATGACAGTAGTGGCAACTCGTTTACATGCAAATGGTGCTAGAGAAGTGTGTGCAAGATTAAAGGTGAAATGCAAGTTGTAGTTGTATTTTGCGTACAGCAATATCGCTACTGCGCTTCACGCTGAATAGAATCGGCTTAGCAAGCTCTGATTGCAGATCGTGACTGTGGGAACAGTGCTTTACGTTGTAGTGATGGCACACTGATCAACGCCGCTACCCTCGGTGGAAGCGCACCGGGCTCGCAATGCTCCACACTGAATTTAAAAAACATCATACGCTGTTAGAAACACATGGATGGGTTAAAAGGCTCGACGATAATACTTTACCAGGGTCTGCAGTTGACGCTTCCAACACATCGCGCAGCTCCACGAAGGAAATCATCTGGCCGCGTTGCCCCGTGAGCTCCATCTCCTGTGGAAATTGCGGTTGTTCATCGAAGGAAAGGGGTGCTTGATGGGCTCGAGAATGGCTGCTTCCGACAACTTCGCAATTTCGTTAAGCTTGCCCCTGAACTCGCGCTCCTTTTTAGTTTTCTCAGCTGCTTCGCTACGGTTCCTGTCGGCGGGCTAACACCAGCTCCGCTGTTAGATGAGACTCCACCGTCAGATACCGCTTCGTTGTTAGATGCAGCAGGTGGTGGCATGTTTATCTCACCGTCTAGCTCAACGAGTACAGCACCCCAGTACTCAAACGCATCCTCCGATCCCAAATTGCTTCCTGTCTCGTCGCCCGACTATTCTTCGGCATCGGCTTGGTTGCATTCGAAGCCTTCATCTTGACGCCGAGGACGTTCAGTTGGGTTGGTCAGCTTCTGGTTCCGGTCTAATTTCAGGATGCCGTCGAGGTGCTCTGATTCACGGACTTTCTTTCGAACAGCAGCGAATTTTCCTTGCCTTTTCCATCGACATTTTGTTTCATTTTGCAGTATGAATCAATGTCAACTCACTAAAATAGCGCTCACAGGTTGCAGTATTGACCACAATTGATAGCACTAGCGTAGCAAGCGTCGGCAGCTTGCTACCAGGCATATCATCGCGCATGAAATCCCAGAACATACTAATACCGCTAAATCCCCATCTGGTGGGAGTTCCAGTTTTCCTTTCAGCCAGCGGTGTACGTCTTCCCCCAATTTGACAGGGGTCTTTGCGCATGAACCGGCGATAGTAGTAGCCTCCAATGCGGCAAAGGGAGCCGATTGTCATCAGTAGAGTCTTGATTAATAGCTTCTGCCCGGCTTTCATGTGTACAGGGTGCAACATAAAGCGTTAGTAGCATGAGTAGTTGCTCACATTTGTTCCATCGCTGTTCTACTTAGCTGATGAGGTTTCGCGTCCCAAATGGACGTGCCGAAAACCCCGTGACAATGTCCAGGTAGCATACCATGACATCTGCTAGTGAGTTCTCGTCTCGCTGCAGCTTAAGTGAGGTGTAAGCAAGCGAAGGCACTACCTCTTCAGCATCCTTGAGCCATTCCCAAAACGAGCACCTGCCAAAAACGCGTACAGCATCGGGGAAGTTAGCAGCATCTCGAAATTTAAATTCCAGGAGCTCGAGAGCACTTTGTACATGCAAAGTGACGCAAAACATCCGTGCATGCTATTCCAGCGTGTTTCATATAGCTGTTTCAGGTTCAAGAAATATCCGTAGGTGTTCACCATGCATGTTCTCTCTTCGACCACCACGTCGCAGATTACGCATTGAGGACATTCACCGCGTCCGATGCTTGCTTGGTAACTACAGAAAGTCTGACTTGAGAGCAGCCTTCACTAAGTTGTTCAGATCATGAACGAAACAGATCTGAAATGAGATCCGTGGCCACTGAGTAGTTAAGGTTCGTCGCGCTCGTCCGCTCTGTCCAGCATTATCAGTAACAACAGTCCCAATTGTCCAGCGATCACTTGTCATTTTTTTCACCATAGCTTCCGTTTGTTTCGTGACCGCAATAGCATCGTGCCGAGCACCCGTAGGGAGAAGGGAGTAAGTCATCCACATCTGATAAAACACTACCTGGCAGCCTATCAAATGAGCGTGGGAAATGTTCTGCTAAACATCACTCAAGAAGTTCACACGCGCGCCTTCGTCATTCCCGTGTACCTCACGAAGAGCAGTGCTGCCTTGGCTTACACAATCAAGTGCGTACGTGTCCAGAATAGGCCGCCTAGATTCTTGCGGGTTGGTAGGGGAAATATGTCTGCAATCATCTTGTTTACACGATTGAGAAATACGAACCGTTGACAAACTCTCAATGGAACTATCAAGAAACTGGTTGTCGGCCTGACAATCGACAAGCAATCGCTGGAAGACCTCCCCTCCCCCCCCTCGGCATTCTGCGAAGGCCCCGTGAAGAACTGAAAGATACGTTTTTGCCTTTTCGCGCTTTGACGCTGAACCAGTAGCTTGGGAGTACACTGAGCCAGAAGAAGAATTGTAGATTCAGCAGTGTTGCGAGCTTGGACGTAGGCAAGGTAATATTTACAGCTCTTGAAATGGCTTCTATAGCTATCTGACCTTCCGATGATTCTCTTGGGCTCAGCGGCAGATGTCTGGAGCGGTGTCGCACGATGGACACCCTCGGCAGTCGGTCGAGAAGCTCGACACGCATTATTGCAGTGATTGCAGATATGATATGCAGGCGTCTTCTTTTAGATCGGTGAACTCATCGCGCTTTTGTACGATGGATGTCCCACGATGCTTGGTGCAGGACTCGTGTGTGCTGGATGGTGCCTGCTTGGGTTATGCTGGCTGGTGGGGTTTGCGGTGGTAGTTTGTCCTTGAAACAGTGCTGTCCAGTGAATCGCCATCATGTTCCAGGCGTATTGGTTTTACGCTGGTGTTCCGTCCGCAAATCCATGGTTTATCCTGGAGTTTCATGTAACCAGTAAATCCAAAAACCAAAAGCCACCCAACACGGAGTGGAGCGCCCACCGAAGCCAAAGTCGAGGCCGTAGGCTCACAAGTTCGTACCGACAAAGCTGATGCTTGTTCAGATCACTGTACGTCAAGGTCTAGCGGCAGCTCTGACCCAGCAGGAAGAAAACGGCATGAGATTGTCAATCCTGAGTCCACGAAAGCGACCGGATCTGTGAACGTCGAGGTCGTGGGAGGGCTCACATAGCCGACAGCAGCAAGTAAAATGGACACGTGACCGAAATCAAATTCCGCCACTGCTTCTTTGGAGTAGTGGCGCTGACACCCTTTGCAAGGTAGCTGACTGGACCACGGCATCAGCCAGCTGAAGCCTCATAGCGGGACTTACTTATCCTGTGCTAGGCGTTGACACGGACATGACAGTCAATAAAGCAATCAAAACCACGGCGTTATGGTGCTGGTCCTAAAGCGACACAACCGAGGACCACTCGTGGTTCACCCAGCAAATTCCTGAATGACAGTTGGAAAGCGTTAGTCTTACATAAAAAGAGAATTAGTATAGTATACCAAGAATAAGACAGATGACTGTAACAGATTCTAGAAGGCGCGTTTATTACTAAAACGTGGGCTACAAGTACCGAAAGCGTTCGTATGGTGTGCGCATACGCTTCGCGTTGAAGGCACGGTGGTTTATTCGCGGTGTTTGCTCGCTTAGACGGTACATCTTGTGATACCAGAAATCACCCTACAACGGCTGCTTGATGCTCCTGGATATCACTTGAACCGAATACCGTGGTAATGAAAAATATGCCTGGGAGTGTAACCGCTGAGAAGAAATCAAACCATACTAAAAAAAATAAAGCACGTCTGCGCGGCATTCTCATTTATCGCCATCTTCAGATCACCCGTACGCGGTCAATGCTGTTGGCCTTGCAAACCTCTCTGGCACTCGCCGTTTTTGCGTCCAAAACGCATCACGTCCACTGTGATGACATCTACATGAAGTATCAAAACATACTCCTTTGCCAAAGGCGACGGCTTATTTCTCAAATTCCACTACACTACAATGATTAGGGCGTTTCAAAATTGACTGAAATGCCCTGTATTTCGTAGAGAAAAGCCGGTGAAATACAGCGGATTTACACGCGGAATACACTGTATTTGGCTCTTTGAAATACATCAGCTCAAGGGCTGATGTATTTCAAGATCCGACGTATTTCAACACCAGCGACACGCACCACTATTGCCGATTCTGCTTTCTGTTTTCATTAAGATGACTTGGCAATCACCACGGAAAGCGCTACTAGCGGGTTTGAGCTCTATGTACGCCTACTACTTATCTATCGATGACCAGGATGCTGCTGAGGCCGTATTTAGCGGTATACACGAACGTCGATTCTTATCGATACCTGAACGTGAGCATCGGATCCCCTCACGCGGCAAACAAACATCTCAGCGCGCTTCTGGAGCTCGGCGATAAAGACTTTCGGCAGCTAACACGAGTATCTAAAACCTCATTTTTCGTTCTGCACGACTACATTTACGACAACTCCGTGTTTCACTCTCAGTCGCCAAATGCGCACCACAAACAGCAGCCTGTGTCCTGGCAGTTGGCCGTGGGGGTGACACGTCTTGGCGAGAATGGAAACGGTGCTAGTGTAGGGCAACTGCACCGACATTTTGGAGTAGCTACAGGATCTGGGATCGTGTATACGAAGCGGGTGTTGTTTGCACTCCAGTCTGTGCGCGCAAATTGGCTGGTGTGGCCATCCCGCGACAGACGTCGCGAGATATCGCAAGGTATGGCTGCTGAGGGGTTTCCGGGGTGCATCGGTTTCATTGATGGTACCACACTGCCACTTTCACAACGACCAGCGATTGATGGAAGTAGCTACTGGGATAGAAAGAAAAGGATACATGAATTCGGAATTGTGAGTAATAATGTGGAAACTAACCCGAGCTGCATTGTCTTTGTGGGTTTGCACTATAGATATTCGGTGGCAGATAAAAGAATAATCGCTGTGCACTGCGGTTGTCCTGGGTCGTATGCGGACTCAAATGGCTTCCGTCGAATGGCCCTATACCGCGAGAGAAGTTGTTTTTTTCAGTCCGGGAGAGTATTTACTAGCTGACTCAGCGAACCCTTCACTTTCCACAGTGCTACCAGCGTACAAATCTCCACAGGCTAATAGTTTCGACAACACTGAGTTTAACTTCTATTTAGCCAAGTCACGTGTTCGCAATGAGCATGCTATTGGTGTATTGAAGTCGCGGTGGTCAACGCTACGCGAAATGCGCAACCAGCTCAGAAACAAGGCCGAGATGGAGTATTTCATCGACTGGGTGCTTGGATGTTGTGTTCTCCATAACATGCTTGCAAAACTGTGCGACACGTGGAAAGACATGGTGCTCGACGACGAAGATGAAGATGAGGAAGACTTGGGCATGATGAAAAGAATTGCTGAAGGTAAAATTAGAGAAATAGTCAAGCCGATTACGCTGCAAGTGCATCGCCGGGCATGTAATTAATTTTTTTTCCAAAAAGGGCTTGCATACAGTGAATTAAATAGAATTTCATTAATAGATGACGCAGTGGACTTAGAGCAGATCAACTAACGCCTTAGCTTCTTCGGCAGTACGGCCCTTCTTGATAAGCGAGCTTAACACTTGAAATCGATGTTGTGTCTGCTGCTCGACGCGGTGATCCTCACGCTCATTCTCCCATTTAGTTTTCCCGAAGTCCAAACGCTCACGTTCAGTGCTTTGTTGCGCTGCAGGCATCACCATTTTAGAAGAACAATTAGCATTGTCAAAACGCCGACGGTGAGCTCATTTTTAGTACCTGCTAGTCTCTCCGCATCGCTAGTCCAACGATCTTTATCAAAGCTTAGGCGCTGTTTCTCGACTAATACCAAGGAAAATATTATAACACATAACGCCACAACATTAGTAGTAGATACCACGCAACACTGAAGACTTTCACTTACCAGTGGCCTTGGTCTTTGCTGCCATTTTCATTGCACCTGCAATTGTATTTCTTGCTGTAGATCCAGTTGCATCCAGCGGCGATGAATTCAGTGTCGGCAATTTTAGCTGTTGTGCCGCAGTCGAGCCCTGACGCTTATATGAAGCAGGTTGCTCACCAGACTCTTGAGCTTTGCGCTTCGTTAGACGCGAAGAAGAAGTCGATCGATCCCCAATGTCAGTGGACGATGGGGCGCTCTGAAGGTAAGTGACTATTGGGGGGAGGTTAGTCCGGTTCAGGAGATGCCACGGGGGACTGGCGAAAGGAAGGTCTGTCTGGAGAAATGTTTTGGCCCAGGGGTGGGGACACTGTTGCTTGATCAAGCATTGATAACTGTATTGGAGAGCTTAGCAGTGTGGGTGAGCTTAGCACCGTGATACCGTTGTCATCAGAACCCAGGCTGTCCAACCAAGCCCATCAAAGTCATCTCCTTGTGTTCTCATTTGGGTGGAATCAAACGCACTTAAGGGAGATACGTTGGCTTTGGAGCCGAAGAGTGCGTCCATCTTGTCATACCATGGGCACATACGCTCCAGCTTTTGGTGGAGCGTATAAATTCCTTTCTCTTCGTCGTCGGTCGTGACACTGGCAAGTCGAAGCTTTGTAACCCCTTGCCTTAATGTAGCGATTCTTGTACGTCCTAAAACGTTCAAGCATCTGCTGACTCTCGAGGTCGAATCGTCCTTTCCTTGGTCTTTTTGAGCACAGCAGCCATCGCCTTGAAACTGTCGCGTGTGGTGCTTTGTTTCTTTCCTATCTTGGTCTTCTTCTCTGCGCCAAAGCACTTCTCGAAGTTGCTAGGGAATTCGAGCCACAGCACCAGCGCATGCATATCTCAGACCACAGATATACCTTCGTGGACATGGCGGCAGAGGCTTGACTGCAGGAACTCGGCGACGAAGTCTTGACGTGTGGGTGAAGGATTTGGCACTGACCAGCTTTTGATTTGCTGATTCTGAGACGTGTAATTTGATTGAAAAAGGGTAGCAAAATAGGACGGTTTTGAAATGCCATATCGTCGATTATCATATCTGTAAATGAAACAACCGCCTTGAATTCTGATCAACACCGCCGCTGGTAGTAGGTTGTTATGTGCAATATCTTGGTTTCTGGAATCGGCAAAAAGGCTCGATGGGCTGCTTGAGACTGGCTGTCTGGCATCGACTTCTAAAAACTCCAGTTTTGCTGCGAAGTCCTGGAATAACGTGTTGCAATCATACCCATTGCTCTTGTACAACTCGAATGGGAGGTTAGAGAGAGCCTCAGCGAACTGGCGATTCTCATCCATCGGAGGATCGTTTTGCACAGGACTATTTTGCCATTGCGACGGACCCAACACTTCTGTTGCATTTCGTAGCCGGTCACAGGGCTCATGCGCACCCAATCCGTACATATACATTACCCTTACCTGTTCAGTCAGTGCTGCGAGGTTGGCTAGGACGGTGCTTTCGAGGCGAGGTCTGCATTCGAAGAAGCCTGCTGTCTCATTACCCGTATTTCACGCTCTGTACAAGCGTATGATCCGCCTTTCGAATCGCGATCGGGTGCGGCTCGTGGTAGCTGTTCTTGCGGTCGACATCCACTGCAATATCTGCCACTCTCATTAGGTCACACGCTCATTGTCCGTGGGGAGCGACACTGCCTTGCGTTTGCCCGGCTTCTTGGGCGGACATTTCTTTTCACCATCACTGCTCTTAGCTATATAGGACTAGACTAGCATCGACACCGGAGCCCCCCCCCCCCCCCCCCCCCCCCCCCCCCCCCCCCCCCAACGACTGGATCTCCAACCTTCTTTTGCTGACGAAGATGGCTTTCATCTTTTTTTCCACCTTTTCCAATGTAAATTCTCCAAACGTACAGACATGTATTCCATGGAGCAGCCAGGGAATTGTGTTTTCCACTTCAAGTTATCTCGTCAGTATACCGGTACATTCCGGTATCCTGCTGCTGTCTGACCGGCTCGCTGCAGACCACCCGTGGCATTCTCCCCCTCACTTCGAATCCAGAAGAACACCACGCAAGCAAGAATGAAGGGGGTTTCCTCTCAAGACCAACATGCTCACCCGCGGAGCTACCGACCAGGCCAGCGCGCCCAACTCGCCCTCATCCAGGGCCGACACTGCCCCGTCGGATAGCGAGCCCTCAGCTGCAGCGGCTGCCGCCGACGTCGTGGACATCACCGGCGCGGAAGAGCCGTGAACGACGGCGCCCGCGAGGCGTACGACCGATCCTGCCCCACTGCGTGCAAGCAAGCGATCCCCGGCGAAGGGAGTCACCGGTGCAGCTCTGACCGAGGCCCGCAAGGGCAAGAAGAAGCTGATGAGGCTCCCTACAGCCGCCAGCAGAGGCACGCCCCCCCAAAAGACCGCAGGCGATGGAAGCCAAGGCTCGGAACCCGGCACGGAGGACAAGCCGGCTCTCCCGCCTACGGAAAAGGCACGGAAGGCTCCTGCACCCGAGTTTCTGTTAAACACCCCGCTGCAGCATGCCCTCTCCGAGTACGCACGTCGGTCGGGCGCGTCGCTGTCAGCTTTCGTAGAGTTGGTACGAGGGCAAACGGCGAGCGACTATCGTTCAAACAAAAACCTGGCACCGGCGGTTCTGAACGAAGTGTGCAAGGGCTACACGCATTTGGAAAAGCTCCAGAAAATCGTTCAAGAAGGCGTTGAAGTGCGGCTCAGGGAGTAACCACCGCAACAGCGCCAACGCCCGCCAAACCATGGGTCTGCGAGAGATCGCCTCAACGTCCTTTGCAAGAACATCCGCAAAGAGCAAGATGCAGGGCGGTACTTGGTGTTGGACAGGGACCTCCTCAAGCAGTGGCCCGAGATTATCATCAGCCGTTTTGGGGTGGTCGACAAAGGAAGCGAGGATGTCAATGTTACCGGTCGCACGATCCATGATTTGTCGTTCCCCGAAGGTGCTTCCATCAACGACTGCACTGACTAGGATAGTATCACCAAGCCGGACTACAGTCACTGCGATGCTGTGGCCACCAAGATCTTGAGGTTGAAACGCGATCACCCTGACGCCAAGATTTTCGTGATGGCTGGTGATGTCACCTCGGCTTTCCGCAACATCGGCATCCACAGCAACAGCGTTTATCTGTTTGCCGGTCACATCGAGGAGGACGATGTTATCGTTATCGAGTTGACAGCACCGTTTGGCTGGACCGGGTCACCCGGGTTCTACGAAATCGCCGACGGGGCCATCGCGCATGTGCATGGCTCCCACACAAACGACGTGTCTCCGGCTGGTTTCTTCAACTATCACTGAGTCGAGGACCACATCAATATGGCCGCAGACATTGGCACGTCATGCAGCGACATGGATAGGTCTCTTCGGTTTGCCATGGTGACGGTCCTGGGTGCGGATGCAATTAACACCAAGAAGTTCACCGACTGGAACACGCGCCAACGCGTGCTCGGACTCGAGTTCGACTCCGTCGCCGAACTGGTGTCAATGCCAGCGACTAAAATTGACAAGGCACGGGGAACTGTGGCAGCGGCGTACCTCACTTCAACGCTGTCGAGGAAGGCATATCGGTCCCTGATGGGTAGTCTTCGGCACGTGGCAACATGTATCCGCGCTGCACGGCGGTTCCTTCAGCGCCTGCGCCAACGCGAGAGTCATTTGCACCGCTTCCAGAGTGTACCAGTGACGGAAGCCATGCAGCAAGACCTTCTGTGGTGGTGGCTAGTGTTATACACACGTCACTTGAACGGAGGGTGGTGTATTCCATGGCGCAGCAAGGGAATTGTGTTTTCCACATAAATGAACCAACCGGTATACCGATACATACCGGTTCCCTGGTCGACCTGGCTTGCTCGCTGATGGCCACTCACTTCAGTTTCGAAGACCAAGCGAGCAAGCAGACAACAAACAGGGGGTTTATACCTACAGCAACGACGACAATGATCACCCGTGGGGCGACCGACTTAGCCAGCACACCGAACTCACCCTCGTCCAGGGCCACCAATGCCGCCCCCTCGGACAGTGAGGCACCAGCTCTGAGGAGCCATGGTCCTCGACCTTGGCGAGGCGTACGTCCGACCCGCCTCCGATCCGCGTCAGCAAGCGTCCGACGGCGAAGGCAGTGACCGGCGCAGCCCTCGTTGAAGCCCGCAAAGGGAAGAAGAAGGCGACGAAGCATGGTACCGCTGCTGCCCTGGAGGACCCCGCGAAGAAGAAGACCAGCCGCGACAGAGCTCAAGCGTCGGATCCGGATGGTGAAGAGAAGGCTGCCCCACCGGGGATGAGAGGGCAAGAAAACGCCGCCTGGATCGGAAGCGCTCCCCACTGAGGCTACCTCACTGCCGACGACGTCGAGAGCGGAGCATGGGTTCGATTTGGGGACGTTCCTGGAGTCCTTCGAGCCTGGGGCCGGGACGTCTGAGAACGTGACTGTTCCTGTGCAGGCAGCCTCCGCTACGTCACGCCAAGATGTGGCTGGCGAACTCCGCGAGTTGAAGGACGAGGTGGCTCGCCTGCGGGGATTGCTGTACAGCCAGGACTCAAGCCTTGCCCCCTGTCAGTACGCACGGCCGTGACCGTGGCGAACACCAAGGGCGAGCTGCCGCCCTCCGAGGTGTGCTTCCTGACGAGCTCCAGCTTCCCGGAAGGTTCGAAGAAGGCCAAGGGCGACTACAAACCTCCGCAGGCGCACATGTTGGCAGCAAGTCAGATGTTCAAGATGTTCGGTACCGAATCAGGTAAGCCTGTCTCACCTATGTCGTTTGTTTTGTCGATAAGCTCGCGGTAGCGGATAATTTTCCGTCAGAGCATATGTTTCCCGGTTCGGAAAACGTCGCGTCACGTCCAATCACTACCTCCCCACAACACGCAAAATCGCGTGTTCAACGCCATTTGGACACGCCGTTGCGGAGCGGCCATACAGCCAGCAATGATTATACAGTCCCAAATAGCCATACAGCCAACAATGGCCAAGTAACCAAGCAATTCGAGACGACCATACAGTCACTCCTCAACATGCATTATCCAACGACTTTACAGTCGATGCCGCATGGGTCACGATCGACTTATGTCGACACCCAGCGCAGCCCGGTTGCTCGTCCGGGTCGCAGAAAAAAGCGACCCGCTGCTCGTGTGGACCCGCCACGAACACCAACATACCACAGCTGAATGGCTTGCCACAGATGGCGGCTCCTGCACTTCATTCACCAGCGACCATGACAAGTGTCGAATCGGACCACAAAAGCGCAGGACGTGTACTGGGTGCAGACGATATCACTAGTCGCAACGAAACACGGCCGCAAAGTGTCTTGAGACCAGTAGTGACCCAGAGCGTGGCAGTTCAAATGCAAGAAAACGCAAATCGACGGAGTCAGCTGAGTTTACAGGTGAAGAAAGCCTCACTCGCGAAGGCCATGGCCAAGCTCGGGGTGCAGCTGCCTTCTAGCCCGCATCCTGTGTCACACCAAGGCGCGTCAGGACCAACGTTCCTGCTCAACAAACCTCTACAGTGCTCTCTCTCGGAATTCGCACGACGGTCAGGTCTTCCGCTACCCACGCTCGTGGAGTTAGTGCGTGGGTAAACAGCGAGCAACTATCAACAAACAAAAGCCTGGTCCCGGCCGTACTGGACGAGGTACGCAAGGGCTATCAACACCTCGATCGGCTCCAGAAGATTGTGCGTGAAGGTGTTGAAGTGAAATTGACGAACGCGCCACCGAGGTAACTGAAACGCCCGCCTAATCACGGCTCCGCGCTTGACCGCATTAACATCCTGCGCAAAAATATTCGCAAGGAGCAAGATGCATGGCGCTGCCTGGTTGTTGACATGGATCTTCTGGAGCAATGGCCAGAGATATTCATTAGCCCCTTCGGGGTGGTTTACAAGGGTGACGACGACGCCAGCATCTCTGGGCGCACAATTCACGAACTCTCGTACCCCGAAGGCGCATCGATCAATGACTGCACCGACCAAGACAGCATCACGAAACCGACTACAGTCACTGTGACGCAGTCGCAACCGAGCTGTGAAAGGTGAACGCGGCTTACCCACGTGATAAGGCCAAGGTGATGTCAGGAGACGTTTTATCGGCGTTCCAAAACGTCAGCGTCCACAGCAAAAGTGTGCACTGGTTTGCCGGTCTGATTGAAGAAGAAAACGCCGTGGTGATCGAATTGGTGGCGCCGTTCGGATGGACGGGATCTCCAGGCTTCTATGAGCTCATCGGCGGCGCGATATCTCACGTGCACGGCTCGCATACCAACGCAGGTAGTACGACAGGCTTCTTCAACTACCACTGGGTCGATGACCACATTAATGTGGCAGCGGATGTCGGCTCTGCCTTCGACGAGATGGATCGCTCACTATGCTATGCTATGACCGCCGTACTGGGTGCGAATTCCGTCAACACCGACAAGTTCACCGGTTGGGACACGCAGCAACGAGTGCTTGGACTGGTGTTTGACTGAAGCGGGGATCGTCTCTATGCCGGAGGCAAAGATTAACAAGGACCGCGTTATCGTCTCGTCCGCATATTTCTCTACATCGCTCTCGCTCAAGGCCTACCGGTCGCTCATGGGAAGCCTCAGGCACGTGGCCACCTGCATTCGTGCGACCAGACCATTTTTACAGCGCCTCTGCTAACGGGAAAGCCGACTACACCGCTTCTAGAGTGTTTCTGTGACTCCTGCGATGGAGGAGGACCTGCGTTGGTGGTGGCTTGTGCTGCACACGCCTCAACTTAACGGTGTATCGTTCGAGTACTTCAACAAGCTGCCCTCCCCAGATACTGTGGTCGAGGTGGATGCGTCGGACTTTGGCTTCTGTGCGCTAGATGTGACGTCATGCGTGGCTCTGACATACCCGTTCTCTTCTCTGGAGCGTGACCTGATCGCTGAGTTCAACGAAGGAACCCGTAATGGGTTTGACATCAACTTTCGCGAGCTACTTTCTTGCGCGTTTGCCGTCTACGTTTGGGGCTCGCGCTGGTCTGCGGATATCTCTCGGCACGGTCGGCCTCGTCATGTGCATTTCCGGATTGACAATACATCGGCCGTGGCTTGGCAGAACAAACTGGCGTCGCGTAACCCACGCGCCCAGGTGATTATCCGCCTTCTCAGCTGGTGGGAGACATCACTACAACTTCGGTTTTCCGCTTCACACATCGCGGGGAAAGACAACGTTCGTGCAGATGCCGGCTCCCGCATCACAGCTAACCCCTCGTTCGAGACTAAGTTTGATTTACTAACGGCCGAGTGGTTGCGTGTGTCCCCTACGATCGATATTCAGGGTCTGGACAAGCTCTGGCAGAGTATCTCCGCGCACATTCCGTTGCCGACGCCACGTTTACCAAGTACAGACAGGCACTAACCAAATGGACGGGATGGGCATCGCGACGAGGGATTTCTACCTGGTTCATCAGTATCCTACTCGATGCTCAAGTGCAGCATATCTCTGATTTCATTTTACACGGCTTCCAGTTTAGCTACGGTTCTGGCAGCCCCATCCGGAGTGGATCCATCGTGGCGGTACTTCAAGGCGTCCGACATTTCTTCGCGGCGGGCGGCTTCAGCTTCCCAATTGCACACTCGCACATCCGCATGCTCCTCAAGGGCATCAGCCGTCTTGATGCGCCGCGGCACCGGAAAGCGCCCGTTTCTTTGGAGCTCCTGGAAGCGTGCTTCCACGGCATGACGCTGGCTGAACCCTTTGAGTAAGCTCTCTGGGGGGTAATGTGCCTGGCATTCTTCTTTCTCCTGAGGCGCTCAAAGATCGTGGCTATAAGTGGTGGATCGTTCAAGTGGTTCGCGCTAAGAGCGCAAGACATCGCGGTACTGGACGGGTCGGGTCAGCCTACACGAGAGGCTGCTCAGGCTCGCTCAGTATGTGTGCGTCTGATCGGTTCCAAGACGAACCAAGGCGGTGCTCCCACGTCAAGGATGCTGGCGCGTTCCGGGCACCCTTTCTTGTGCCCCATGTTCGGTGCGCTGATTCTTCTCCAAGCTAGAAAAGACCTCCCCAGGTCCATACCAGCTGCAGTTTTCCTGACTCGACATGGTGTACCTGCTTGCGTCTCGACCGCGGACGTGTCCGATGCTATCAAGAGGGCTGCCGTAAACACTGGCAAAGACCCACGTCAATTCAGTTCGCACTCCTTTCGCGCCGGGGGTGCGACGCACATGTATCGCTGCGGTACCGATGCCCTCACGATCCAGTTCCATGGCCGCTGGGTGTCGGACACACTCAAGACCTACACCAGACTCTGCAAGGAGTCGGTTGCCACGCTGTCCGCGAGCATGGTGGCAGGTCCACGGGGGGATTCGACGTTGCATTAGTGGGGCTGACTGCATGGCCATTATTGAGGGCACCGCTCTTCTCGTCCCTTATCGGATTGAGCTGATGGTCATTGCATAAGCTGCCATCAATGCAATTTTGTTTGACCCCCATAGTAAAGGAAAACGACAGATAAAACCGGCAGCACTGAGTGCCATCCTCAGTAACACGCATGACAGAAAACCCAGCACCTATTAGAAAAAAGGATATGATTGGTTGAACAGGCAATTTTAGCAAAAAAATAGGATCAAAAGTCCGCATGCTTTGCAAAAATGCTTTTATTCAAATACTAATCACAGGGTACTACTACTGCGTTTTCCTTTGGCAGTGCCACCAGTGATACAGACCAATTGGTTCACGTATTTGCCTTGAATAGATCACAAACCCAAAATATTTGCTGCTTTACGAAACTGCTCCCACATTTCGTTACAGTTGCATTCACTTACAAATTGACAGGCGTATTGAACAGAGTTGAATGCAATGTTCACTCAGTTATTACACAACACAAAATTAGGTTTCGTTCAGTCAGCAGGGTATTGACGATTAAACTGTGCCACCAACTAGTTTGCTACGTTAACTGAAACGATCCAAGAAGCGCTACGTGAGCTTAGCGGTCGGAATATCCAACATCACTGGAGGACGTATATGCCCATTGACTAAGAGTAGTCAGAGGCTGGTGGGACCTTAAACAACCAGTCGGACAAAGAGATACGTTCCTCGCGTCCCTCATCGCCGGAGAGGGTACCCCGTACGCCAATCCCGTTACCTGAATGACAGGCCGTATCGCCGATCACTTCGGCTATGCGCAGTCTTCTGCGGGGGTTAGTCGAAGCCAAGGCCAACCCCATGGGTTCTGGTATCGTCCCCAACAAATGGGACAAGGCTCAGAGCTGCCAGGTCATGACCGAAGATGAAGCTGCGCTCTCGCAGCGTCCCGTGGCCATATCACTGCTGATACACACTCGCCGACATTATGGCTTTGACCACGCGATCCTGTGGAGGCCTCACAACTTGCAACAGCGCAGCTCCTGAACGCATATGTCGTTGGTCCGGCGGCCTCAACGCTCGAAGAGCTCGCCCAGCGTCAATCGCTTCACGAGAGACGTATTTGATGCATCAGGAGACTACTCCACAAAAGCGTATTAGGAGGCTTCAACAAGATCGGGTCTCGGTTCCTAGCGTGGGAACCTGCTCTGTGCTCCTTTGCCTTGGTGAGAACGCCGTCGATACCGAAGATGGCGTCGAAAATTGGGTGGAGGGGACCCGTAGGCTCCTCTCCATAGATGCTCTTTGAGCTAGTCACGCCGATGTTCGTCTTGAACGGCGTCTCTGTTTTGGTTACGCAAAGCTCAAGACTAGACGCAGTCTACCTTAGGCCTATCGTCCACGCCCACTGGGGACCACCACTCCTACTGGCTCAGTAATTCCTCACCCAAACAAGACTGCTGCACTTGCTCAACGCCAGAGCCTGAGCTCGACTACTGACGTGACCGTTTCCCGGACTAGCGTCGGGAAGCGGGCGGCGACCAGCGCTGTGGTCACGAGCCCTCGGTCTGCTACAAAACGCTTTGATCAAAGCGTCCACGGCGTCAGGGAAGTTCTACGTCGTACACCCACGAGTTGTATGAGTGTGGATCATCACGCCACTTCACCAGATACTAGTTATTACCTCTGCGTCTAAGCTGTACCAGAAGGCTTCCACGTAAATGTAACTCCACATGCCCGTTGAACAGAGCCAGCAGACATCGATCCATCACTGGATTGTCGCGCTGCGCGCCGGTAGGACGTACGCTCTTCGGAACCGTGTCCGATATCATGAGGGTTTACGGTGGGCGGCTTTCGGGTGATATGAAGGCGTTGCATCAGCAGGTGACCTGGGTTTGAGTCCCCGTATTCAGTCGCGCTTCGCTTGACCACCCTGGAGACATCGATCGCTGAGCTGTGGGACCAGATGAATCTACTGGTACGCCTGCTACAGACGGGGTGCAACCTGCGCTGGGTTCTGCGCCTGCCTTGGCGCCAGCGCCCCCGCGCTCACCATGCTTGGGTACCGATACTGCTTGAGCATGCCCCCATACAATGCGGTGTGTGCGCACATCTTCTTCGGAAGGTTAAGCGTATACGCTGGGCCCTTCTTGGCCACGACCTTAAATGGCCAGATGAAGCGCGAACGCAGCTTCGTCTTGAAGACCACAGAAAAAGATACATAGGTTTTAGTTTTTAGTAAGTCAGGTCCCCGCCTTTAAAGCCTTCAACATTGTCTCTGCCTCTTGCACCAGCCTGTTCTTTCTGAACATCGTGGCTTTCAGTCATTGCGTCACGCAAATGTCAAGAACATTCAGGCGTGTTGGCAAGAAGTCGTGTCATCCTGCTTACGTACAGCAGAAGGGCTGATATCAGCTAGCCAGTAGACGACTCCTCCCCCACCAAGCCCAAGGCCACGGTGGTGATGTTAATGGAACACGAGCATGTGTCATGCCGTTGACATAGAACGGGGCGAATCGTGTCAAGACGTGCATGTATTGTTCAATGCAATCTCAACGAGGGGGAGCATAGCGCTCCGATGCTTCGGTGTTTCATCGCACACGCTGCGGAGGATGTCCTCCACAACGCGATTGACACGCTTAGTCTGACCGTCGGTCTGCATATGATTCGCCGTGGACAGGTCCACGCGAGTGCCCAGCATGTCGATGACGGACTTCCAAAACTTCCCCGTGAGACAGGGATCTCGATCCGAACCAATCATTTCTGGGGACCATGTTGTCGGAAGACACGAATGAGAAACAGAGCTGCTATACCCTCTCTGTCCACGAATTCTGGCACTGCCGCCAAGTGAGCCATCTTGCTCAGCTGGCCCACAAATACCACGATGCCAGTATTTCCCACCGAGTCCTTCGGCAGGCCAAACACAAAGTCCATACTCATGGACTGCCAAAACCCTGGTGGCCAAGTAAACTTGCCATGGGCGGCCGTACGTGGCAAGTGTTTCACCCGTTCACACGTCTTGCACATATGTGCTGACCATTTTGTACAAGTGTGCTCAGCCACCGGTATATTGCACTGACAACGCTGTAGGTCTTCTCACGACCAAGGTGTCTGCGGAGCAGTGTACCATGGACCTCATTGAGGATACCATACTTCAAGTCCTCATCATGAGGAACTACCAAGAGAGGGGTGCTGTCCGGACTTATGCTGTAGTACAGCAGACCATTATCTAGTGTAAATCAATGTAGCCTCGCGCTAGAGAGCGACGACAGTGTCATGACCGAATCTTAGAACACTTTACTTCCTAGATCATAAAGCACAGCTACACAAGTGTCGTCTCTTGCGTAAGCACACGAATCAATTCCGTCATGGACGACGCCAGGGTCATGACATGAGCAAGCTCATAATCTAGGCTGCATGATAACGCATCTGCGAGAGAATTCTGTATGCCTGGCTTGTACTTCATCTAGAATATGTACTCATTAAAGACGGAGAGCCATCGGGCCATCCTCTGAGATAGGTGAGACGACTGAGTCGCAGGGCGTAACGACGAATGGTCCGTGTAGACCACGAAAGGCTTGGAGCCAAGCAACTGGGCCCGAACTTCATGAGAGCGTACTTCACTGCGAGTTGCTGTTTGTCATGAACTGGGTAGTTCTCCTCAGCAGTCTTGAGCGACCGAGACTCAAACGCAATCATGAGTTCGCGTCCTTCGGTGTCTGCTTGAAGCAAAGCGCATAAATAGCAAAGTCGGACACGTCACACACGACGCTGAACGGACAGTCCGGGTCCGGGAGCGCTAGGATCGGCGTCTCGATGATGCTCCCCTTGATTGCCTCAAAGGCTTCATGCTGCTTGGTGTCCTAGCACCACTCAGCATCCTCCTTGAGGAGATTTGACAATGGCCAGGCCATCTCAGTATAATTCTCGCTGTACTTTTGCAAGTAATCGGCGAGGGCTACCACTTATGCAAGTTCTTTGAAACCGGCCAGTCCACGATGGCTTTAACCTTGCAGGACCCGCTCATAACCTCGCTTACCAACCAATCACCCGAGAAAGGATTTTCTTCGGCGCCGAAGACGCACTTGTCCGCGTTGGCGTACAACTTGCTAGTGCGCATGCACTCGAGCACGACAGGCAGATGGTCAACGTGATTCTCCACGTCTTACTGTCCGTAGCCCACACGACCGCGGACAATGATACCATATAAGTACGTCTGTGCGTACGCCCGATGGGGTCGGAACAGCTGTGTCACCAGACGATTGATCCTCGCCGGCGCGTCTGACAGCCCTAGGGGCATCACCAGCCACTCTCAGAGCATACCGATCGGAGTGCTGACCGCTGTGAGCTGGATATCGCTCGATATCATGAGCTACGGGTAGTAACCATCAACCGAATCGAGAACGCTGTACTACAACCATGTTGTTCTGGAGAACGTCCTACCGAAAAATTGGCGTCTGTGCCACAATGGTGGCTGCATTCAGCTTATTGAAAGCATGCACGATGTGCCACTTGCCGTTCAGCTTTATGACACAGAATGTCGGTGCGGAGTGCGTGGACTTGCTCTCATGCATCAGCCCAGCCTCGTGCTTCGAACAAAAAAAAAACGCGTCAATGACGTCGCACTTCTCCTTTGGCAGGGGGCACTGCCTCGCCACGCAGTATTTGGTTACAGGAACCAATTCAATCTCATGACCCACTCCACGGTTCGGAAACCCACGGGCAGGTTCTTTATTAAAACGTTTCTATACTCTAACAGCAACGGATAGGACATATCAGAGGTACCTTCAAGGATCGCGAACCCACTTCGCGCATTGAGCGCCTTCTTGGTGTCCTTAAGGACAGCCTCATCCTCGAGGGATGAAAATTTTAATTCCTCGTCTGGTCGTATCATGATCACCTCGGTAACATCATCCGCCATTAAGGCCTCACCGAACTCGGCGACTGACATTTCATCCAGCTCGAGAAGGGCGTCAACAGTGGGAGAGCCTCGAGACTTATGTCGCCATCGACATCTTGTGTCACTCCGTTCACGAGTGTATACAACTCCTCACTGCAGTCGCGTGGCGCACTGTGCTCAATACACTGGACACCTCGTCCGATGCCTACGACATCGCAGACGCTGTGCGTCTTTTCTTCCTCTTCCTCCTCCTCCTCCGCACCCGAGACCAGGTGGAAAAAGGGCGACGGAGCGACATCAGTGTCACTCTGTCCAAGTGTTGAAGCACCTCCGTTCCAGTTGGAACAAGTGCCCTCAAAGATACTCGGAGATAAAAGCTCCTGGTTCGGTGGGTTACGTGCCACCTCCCGTGTATCCCCAGGACCGGGTCCTTGACGCCTCAGCACACTGTCGACAGAGCTCGCGTGAACTTTCTGGGTGGTGCGTCATACAGACGGTCAGCACTTATCAGAGTACGTCCCGCTCCACGTCGGTCCATTGAGCTGTGCTCATGACCCCTCGACGTCAGCACCGTCGAGCTTTGCTTGGGATGTACACTCCCAACAACAGCGTGTCCATCAACTCGGACACGCCGATGTCCAGCACCATGGTCGACTCGGCCCAGTGCTCACGCCAATAGCGCATCTGTTTTCTAGCAGAGGTAGGTTCATGACTCGCCAATGCTTCACCAGGAGAGAAGTGCGTAGCATCTAATGTTTTCGACCTCCTGTCGATCCATGGCTCATGGCGCTCGAGCCATGCTATACCAAGGAATAGGTCGTACCTCAAATCCAGGTCTAGGACTAGACAGCGTTCTATGCTGTCGAAGTCAAGGAACTTCGCGCTCAGGTCCACCTGGACCATGAACACCGTGTCACAGGTCCCCGTCGCAAGGCGAATGGTGACGCTGCCACTTCAATGCGCTGCCATCACCTCCATATGCAGTTGATTTCTCTCCATTGTGGAGCGTATAGCGTAATTTCCCGACGCACCAGAGTCAATCAAGACTGCCCACTGTTTACTAAAACCTTCACGATCGCCTGAACGACCAGCACACCCAGCTTGCATACACTTTCCGTGTTTAAGAGTATGGATCTTTTCAGGGCAGAGCCCTGTCACCGTATACCTCCTCAACGAGCAACAAAACTCAGTACTGCTCTGGCCCACTTAAGAATCAACACTTCGGATTTAACCTCATTTTGGTGTGGTACACACATTCACATACGATTGGATATAAACGTAATTTTACGTTGCTGATTGGAAAAAATCATTGCGATGTGCATCCAACAAGGAAAAAGGCCTAAAAAACCTTAAAATATTGTGCTACACACGACCTCCTAGCGGCTCTATGCAATCAAGCTATGTTTACAAACGTAGGAAACTATCTCCAAATTACGGTGATATCTTTCAAATTTAATATCGCTAAAAATTGACCCAGTTCAGATAAGAAACCTAATGTCATCCAAAATGACATTCAGCGAGTAAGCTATAACTTATTTGCTTTAGCTTCAGAAAAATACCCAATAGCATCATGAAACAGGGCTAAAACTCAGCTTTATTTTGCGGTATGTCTTAACTATTTCTATGGCATGTTATGGTCAGAAAGGGTTCTTAAGTGGGCGAGAGAAGTACTTCCCTAGTAGACCGCCCCGCAGATACTGGGATACGCCGCTTCCCCGCGACGAACCAGAGGTCTGGTTGGAGGCGGAGCTTTGGCTCCACTGAGCATGGCGCTATTTGTGCAGGGGACACCCAATTCATAGTGGCGGGTACTGCCACACGTAAAACATTGCTGGATGATCATGCAATGCTCAGCAGCTAGAAAGCCCAGCTTCATCGTCTTCAGCATAGCCGAGGTTGATGGATTTCGGACCACCTGAGGGGATTGTGCGCAATGCACTCCAACCAAGTCGGGCCGACTTGAAGTTGTGATCGGCATTCAGTGCCACACTAACAGCTTCTTCAAATGAAGAGAGGTGAACTCAGAACCGTTCCGTGCGAGCCACCCCGGTCCGGAGACCTTCCATAAATACTATCGCAGTGACTGCCTCAGACAGTGGATCGGAAAACATGCCTGCAGTGAGCGTGCGTAGCTCTTGGACATAGTCCACCAACTCCTTTTTTTGCCTTGGTGGCAGGCCACAAAGCGAGAACGCACGCGGAAAGCGTGGTTATGCGGCGAGAATACTCTCGCCAGTTGACTCTTCAGCTCGTCCCAAATTGGGAAAGCTGTATCCACAGCCGCCTCGCACTTGAGTGCCCACTCTCGCGCTCTTCCCCCGAGCTTAGCGATTGCCAGTGCCACGCGCTGTCGCTCGGTTCGGAGCATGGCGGATTTCATAGCCATTTCGACCTCACAGGTCTATAACAGGAGATTCCCCCCTTCCTCCCCTTTGAAGGTCTTGACGCTCACCATGAGGGGTTTCGGTTTCGGAGCCTCCCTTGACGGCGTGGACGCCGGCGCGGTCGTCACTGTCGCAGTCACCTTCTGCTAAATGTGCTCCAGCTGAGCATTCTCATAATTCGAGAACGTCTCGATACGCACGTTAATCGCGTCCGGGCCCTGCGCCGTAAACTGCATGCCGCCCTCCGGGCCAAACAGATACACCAGCCCTTTAAGCACGTTCTGCTGGTTCTGATGCAGGTTCGAAAACACAGTCTGCTCCACCCTCACAAAGGGTCACACGTAAGACTCAGGTACAAGTGCTACCAGGGAACTTCTTTCCTACTCTAACTAGACTGATAATGATTCTCTTATCGGCAGCTCAGCCGCCTACGGTGTAAATGTCTATCACTGACTATTTGGGATAGTTATTCCCAGCAGCGCTTGCAACAGGTGGCCGAATCCGGGTACCCCACCCGCCCATACCCGCCCAAGGGGTTCCCTGGGCAGGTATGGGTACCTGACTTCTGCCCGCAGATGGGCGCGGGTTCCCGAAATAGGTTGACCTCAAATTGATAACGACGGACGGGAACTACGGCCAAATACAAGGCGAAGAATGCGTTGGTGATCCTGGTGAACTTGACGGCTAGTACCGCTCGTATATCCTACGATCTAGCTTACGGAATAGCTGAAGGTTGGTATATTTCTAATAAGCGGTTGAGTGCGGTATTTACCTGACTGCAATTGTTAGTCAATTAGGGTGGGCGGAGAAAGCTGAGATGGACATTCAAATGCAGAGCGGAAAACGCTGAAAGGCTTGAGCAGATTTGGCAGATGCCTCTCGCGAAGCTGAAACTAGCTCTCAAGACTAAGATCATGCAGAAGTCCACGAAGCCGATATTTACGTTGTGTGACGTGAGGACGACACAGGCAAAAGCTGGGAGCGTTTTCGACACATTCACGAAGCAAAGAGGGCTATTCCATTCGAGGCGCACGGTAATGATTTCGTTGTGCGCAATAGGTGCTTCATTGTTTACGCCTTCCGGTCCAAAAATGGAACTCCCACTTTGACAAACCACCTTGAGCAGTGCCCCCCTTCACCAGCTGCGCCAAACAACGGCACAATGTTGTCGTATATCAGAAAGCAGGGCTGACAAGAAACGAATCAGAAAATCGGTAGCTCAAATGTACTACAAGGATTTACGAGCATTCTCGCTTGTTGATGGCGCTGGATTCAAAGCTCTTGCCTCTCAGATATATAATTTAGCTCTACGGAGTAAGCGAGCCTGTGAAATCGACGATCTGCTTCCGTCTGCAAACCCCGCGAAAAACTATGTGGTTGACAATCGCGGAATCATTCGTGAAAAGCTACACTTGCTGTATACCGCGCATTTTACAGCCCGCAACGGTGCTGGGTTCACAACGGATCTATGGACAGACTCGACAAAGTGTCGGACATTTATGTCAATAACGATAAATTAATTGACGGACACCTTCGAATTGAAGCTCGGACCCTCCAGGTGAAGGAGGCACTAGCTCCATCTCACACAGTCGAGGTTTTGCTTCAACTGTTCATCGAGTGCCCATTTTATATTGGAGTTTGTGATGTCTCAAAGTGCACTGTAGTGACGGACAGCGGGTCTACTCGTTGCGGTGCCCAGGGCTTGAGATCGACGTACTAGTTGCTGGCATGTACAGATCACAAAATAGCCTCGATGCACACGACCATGTTCAACAAAGTACCTCAAACTGTGAATGGAGTCAGAACCACTGCACGATACCAGTTCAAAAGCAAAGTCCCAGCGCTGTACAACTCATTGACAATTAATGTCACACGTTGGAATTCCTTACTCAGGTCGCTCGAGAGTATTTCCACTTCGTTCGATTCATTGATGGATTTGTTGGCGGCTCGACACAAATTAATGTATATTGTACGTATCGACAAGCAGTTATTGGACGAGGTCATTCGCTTTCGTGGTCGTAAGGAGGCTACACTTCAACTGGAACAGTGGAAGAAACCTACGCGGTAACTCGTTGTTTAGGAGCGCTATTCGTTGATAGAGCACCTCTCACCGCGACCACAGTGCTTGTTCATGGATCAGAAAGAAAAATATGCTCTCATCGGTCCACTAGAAGATGCCGATGTTGACATGGAGACCATCATCGTGGTTTCATCAGATAGCGTGACGATAATCACAGTCAAAGGCCACTCAAACAGCACTCTGCTCCAAAATGGACCCTGAACAAATATCACGTCGTCACAGCTATCTTGGACCCGCGTCAAAAAAGACTTCACAGAGTTCCCCACGCAAAAATTGAAGGAGCGAAGCAATAGCTCTTGACTTTGTTGCAGCGCGAGACATGGATTTCCAGGCAGACATCTTCCTGTAGAGTTGACAGTACTTCACCGCCGAAAAAAACGAAAGACTGCAACCAATTCGCGAGTCGTTGGTGCTGCAACACTGTGTCTTATGACGAGAGCGAAGGTAGCGATACAGAAATTGATATCTTACTCGAACAATGTGAACTCAACCACCACTGGGCTATAAAGCTGGAAAAGGAAGAAAGAGACATACTCGACTAGTTGCAATAGTGGTCCGAGAAGATTAAGTCAACACTGCCCTAGTTAACAAAGGTTGGAAGGATGATACTTTGCGTTCCTGCAACCAGCGCAATGCCCGAAGGTATCTTTCTAGCGCTGGAACTGCAATGAGCAAAGCTCGGAGTTCCCCTCAACCCGTCCGTGCTAGACGACATTCTCGTCCGACAATCCAAAGTTGACCTACTCCAGTAAGTAGGAGCATCAAAGAATTCATTTCTTCATTCGTAATAGCTGCTATCAATTTCAATGCAACTTCTCTTTGCTTAATAATGTAGTAGCTGCTACTCATTTCAATATAACTACCCTGAGGCGGCCTCAGCAACATGCAAACTAGACGGGCGGGTATGAATAGCCGTCTCACATCTTGCCCGAGCTTCGAGTGTGTGTGTATGTCCCATTTTATTTCCCAGCTACCTTGGGCGGATACAGCCGACCGACAAACACTGTTTGTGACCTCTAATTCCCAGTCAGTATCTATTGACTGATTCAGGAGGCCTCGATACGATGAACCCTTCCTGACTCACAGTGACTGTGTGCCACATCATAACCGCCGAGTAACCCCGTTACCCTTGCTTATTTCGAATCTGCGTTCAGGCTTAATTTTTGGGCTTACTGATGCTGCTTTTTCTGGGAGAGTCCAAGCTTAAAAAGTTACCGAAAATATCAAGCAGCATTTGAGCCCACAATCAAACAAAACTTCTTCTGATAAATGAATACCCGGTTTTGGCCTATGATGAGTCCCACATGCCCACATTGTTTTTTTCTAGCAGCGATATCGTCAACATTTATTTCCCATTTTCCACTCTTTTTGTTTTACTGAGTCTCCCTCCTCATCCTGTATGCCTGTCATACACCTTTACAAGTTCTTAACCAATCAGATACCAAGGAAGGGAGAGAAGGGGGGAGTGTGGGATGTCTAACGACACAATTAAATGAGTGCTCAGTTTTAAATGAATCATTTCCAGAGGAGACCTCCACAGATGGTTCATTAGAAAGTGAGCACGAAAAGTCCAGATCAGTGAGCATTAGCACTTGAAAAATTTAATCACGGTTTTTGGGATGTTCGACTCCCCCTAATAAGGGTCGAACGCGCAAAAACCAGAACCACGACCCCCCCCCCTTCAACTTTCTCTCGCCTTCACTTCGCGACTTCTCAAGATAGCAGCACCAAGTTGCACGGTGAAAGCTCTTGTGACCACACCACCTCGCGTGCTAGAGCCATGGGCTTGCAAACTGATACAAAGAGCACACACATCTCGGGGGACGATATCAGGATTGTTGTCACCTTGATCGAGATCGGAGAACGTCGCATACATCTACGGAAAACCTGGTGGTCGGTGGAATGCCCAAGATCTCGACCACGGCAAACATCATGATGGCAGAAAACCTGTATTGCCGGATAAATTCACTGAACTCATCCCTTCTCACCTCACGGTACATGCTACCGCACTGGGGAAACTGCGCGAAGGTCAAAGCAGTCTACCAAAAGAGTGGCTTGTCGATACATGGCAAGCTTGAGAAACGTGCCCTACTTCTCGCGAATGCGCTATCTTTTCGGTGGAAGATCAAACGTGAAGCCTGCGTGGTCTAGAATCCGTCGCGACTTTGACTGTTGGGATACCAGGCTATCGTGTCCCTAACGAAGAGTGTGTCCAAGAGCTTGGATGCGTTTGAGAAAACCAGTAGCGATAAGAACTCTTGTGGCGTCAAGCTCGTGCGTGCCATGACCAACGCCCCACAAGTTTGCATTTTTCCCAGCGAGATTCCGTCGCCATAGTTCCCTAAACGATCCAATGCGAGAACCAACTGCTCCGTCGCGGGCGCTTGCTCGAAGTTGTACCTGTCGTGAGGCCCTCGTCCATCTTGCTCACGACGCGGAAGAAGCTGGCAAAGTGCATGCGCGTCATTCGACGGAGTTCTCTCGACAGCGGTGTGCGAAACCGCTCGTATGGAACTCGACGCACTTCGGTAGACGGCTAATACCATCTAGATATCGACACGACTCAATCAACATGAGCAACACAGCGAGCCCTTCTTTGGCTTATTCGTCGAGAATAGCAATAGCAATGAAATCGACGATATCCCTGAGCAGGTGTTGTCGTTCACTAACGCGTGGGATGCTTCTCATTTAGCTGAATCGCTAAATGCGCGATGGTGGATCTAAATTTCAGAAAATGAAGAATGTTACGACTACAACAGTTTTCCAGCCCCGCTGTGTCTCCAATCATGCGAGGATGCTATCAGATCCAATGATAAAAGTTGTTGCTAGGTTTCCTTACATGTACCACTTTACCAACTGTTAAGCGTATCACACGTGTAATAATCTGATGGTCAATTGTTGTTCGAGAAATGATGTGCATTCACCGCGAAGGAATTAGAATTCCTTCGCGGTCACGACGTTACAAACGAGAGGATCTCGCAGTCAGCGCTATTACTTCTCCACACAAAACCTGTTTCAATGTCGCTCGCCCTCGACGACCGCACACCTTGGACCTCAATGGCGTGAATGACGGTGCAAATGCTATCTCCAGGAGAGTAGAGCCACTGCCTTGCGAAAAGCATAATACCGACCCTGGGCCCCCTTGCTTATTTTCGATCTACGTTTAGGCTTAATTTTAGGCCTGTTGATGCTACCCCCCCCCCCCCCCCACACACACATCGAACATCTGCGAGAGTCCTTTCTCTCAGTCCAAACTTATTTTAACCGATCAGCGGCGTGCAATGAAACCGGTGACACTGGAAAAACTTGCGCTATTCAGGGCTGCTACCGTCTTACCCCACATTCTGCGTCTAAACGTTGTAGCACACGTAGCAACACCTAAACAAATTATTCGATTAGAACGCCTAAGCGCTATGCAACGAATATATTTTCAATGTTTGAAGATCATCTTACTGGGTCCTCGAATCTAGCTTATCGGTGAAGGCCTGACCCTCCTACGATCCATGATGCAACTCAAACCCGCCTGGGTACCCGATGCGATTTCGTAGGGCACTGAAGACACGACCATTAACTCCTTCCTCGTGCTCAGGGATGATGGTAACTTTTTCATTGATAATATTGCTTCGGCGTTTTTGCTTGATCTTGTTGGTTGGTGTCCACCATAGCAGAATAGAAATCGAAAGCTAAGATAACCGGCTGTGTTGGTGATTTAATCAACGACAACGGTGTGAGTATTGGAAACTAGGACTTTGGGGTGAGCCACTGGTTGGTATTACACATTTTCGAGAACCGAATTAAACCTAAATAGTGCGATCAGCGTTATATTTTGAGTTATGCTCTAATCGAATTTTTGGCCTTAGATTTTGACTCAAACATTCGAATAGAAGCCTAGGCCCAGAGTGCGGGGTAAGACGGTAGGAGTTTGTGGTAAACAATATACACCAGTGATAACAATACAGTATGGTGCAATACAGTGTGGACATTGGGTAATTATCATTGAGTCGCATCTGCAAATCTCAATCAAATTTTCAATGTAAATAGGCACAACGCTGTTTGCCTCCCTATTCAGATTAGAGAATCTGTCAGTTTCGTTCACTTTTGCCGTGCGCACCACTATTCGTCTCATAGCAAAGCAACCAGTCAATCGATATAAAGAATACGAGGGGAAAGCACAAGACAGCGGGATATTTTTAGGATGTACTAGACCATCAGGTAACAACTGGTTTTGAGTCTAATTGGTCCCTGTTGTATCTCTTCTAGTTTGGAGGCCCAACCAGTTTCGTGCACCTTATTCACTTGCTCTTTGAATGATCTGCAAATCTAGAAATCGGTGCTCGAGCAAAATCTCTTTGTTTGGTTTAACTGAGATTTGCTTAGAATTCAAGATGTACCAACTCGAAGAGGTTCTGTCTACGCTAGCGCTTCCATCACGATGTTGCTGTCGAATTCCGCTGAAATCCAACGTACTGCCTCCCAATAACCCACTCAACCAGACTCCGATCACCTTCAGCATGGAGTGCTGGCAGTGACCATGGCATGAGTGTGCTACAAGCTCCCCTTTCCTAGTCTTGGCCACCTACTTGGTCAGGATCCAGTAGCGGATGCGCATTTGCGCGCTAATAGCTGCCGCTTCCTCTTCATTGAGCACTCAACGCACGGCCGAGAGAAACCCGGCGTTCGTGTAAGACGGCATGGCGTTGGTTTTGCTGGTAGTGACAGCTTGGGCTGTTTGGCGTGAGATTGCTGATTGTCGCGGTTTCGTAGCAAGTGTCTACCCGTTTGTATGGGTTAGTAGGAGATTCTGCTCCTGTTTTTATAATCATTCAACATGATGCCTGGTCAAATTACTTAAACTTTGTATACTGCATGATTGGTGTACGGATAGTGTCAGTATCGTCGCCTGGATATCCAACTACCAGTAGCAACACGCCATTCGTCAAAAAGAGGGGACCAAGCAAGACATGACAAGCACCAAATCCACTGCGCCCACGACGCCCACCACGCACTCGAAGCGACCTCAGCGGGCGACAAACACCAAGATGGATATCAACGAGGTCAAGACGAGCAAGAAAGCGGTCACTCGCGACGGGAAGAAGGCCAACCTGGCCGCCTCTGCTGCAGTACTCGACGGAGGCCAGCGCGGCGTTCAATTTGACAGCGGGCGTCTGCTCTGAGGCAAGCGTTGGCAGTGGGGCCAAAGTCGCGACTTTTACTGCTGCCAAGACGGCCGGGGAGGTGCGACCTGGTCGTACGGCCGACACGGCGATGAATACCGAGCACACGCTGCCTCTTGCCACGGCCACCACGTGTGCGAGGCTAGTTGAGGTTGGCAGCGCGGCCAACACGAACCAAAGGAATATGGTCATGTTGCCGAGGTGGTTGACGCGAAGAAGAGAGGTGTCGTCATGGTGGCCGAGGGTGCAGATGTGGAGGAAGAAGGCTTGTGTACTGTGACCGACACGACCATTACATCTAAGACTACAGCAACCATGTCGTCCGATGATGCGACCTCAACAGGTGAGGTGTCGGGTGGATTAGAGGCGAGGCGGACCAGCACAAGCATGACGACCACCGAGATCAAGGTCTCCGACGCAGCTAGAGAGGTGACCACCAGAGAAGTGCGTTAAGTGTGTATATTTAAAAGAACGTAGAAGACATACGCCGGAAGCATTAAAGCGATATCACGATGGATTATAGAAACTAAGAAGGAAGAATCCCACCTGTATTTCGACGAAAGTGGACAGATCGACCTTGAACGTTTCACGTCAGGTGACTTTAAGGAGTTTCTCCTCGAAAAGCGAAAACCCGTCGGCGTAAGCACGCTTAACAGCTTCCGTAGTGCAATTAAAGACCTCTATCGTCGACAAGAATTGTCAATACCTGCTGCTTATGAGAAGAGCACGTCGACTTTCTTTTCAGGGTTAAAGCGTTTGCAAGCATCAAAGTTTCAAGCGGGTGCTCAAAGAGAGTCAGACAAAGACCCGCTCCCGTACTTACTCTACCAAGACACCTGTAGCAGTACATTAGCTCGTCAAGACGGGGCTTCGCTAACTTTTCTTGGTCACACAGTGGAAACCGGTCGAAATCCGTTCAAACCGTCTGCACAAAACACTTGAGCGCTCACGACGACAGCGTTGGGCGCATCATGCATAAGTCCACGACCAATCAAGAAAAAACGGGGCCAAAAGATCATCGGCATATGTACGCAAACCAGCCCAGTCCTGCTACATGTTGGATAACTGCACTTAGAATCTATATAGCCTGCAGACCAACACAGAAGCCGGGTTCTCTATTCCCTAGATCACAACAGAAGTCACGTTTTGGCATTGCTTTGAGGCAGTTAATGGGAGAGAGCACGGCGTACAATCCTTGCGGGGACACACTTTATTTGAAAGGGTGTTGCCACATTGGTCTGCAGCGGCACCACAAGCGGCTCGTCAATTGCTAGTGTGTGCTCAAGAGGTGGTTGGTCGTTAGGGGGCGTGCAAGATCGCTATATTCGATATGAATCCACCGGAGAGCAGTATTTGGGGCGCGTTGTTGCTTCCGCTGAACCGGGCAGATATTTCGGTTCTTCCTCCACAATGTTTGGACAATCAAAATGCAAACTTGCGTGTGTGCATTGCTAAAATATTTCCAGAACTCAAAGGGGCTAGCTCTTACAAGATATTCTCAAGCTATGCATAACGTCTCTCGTCTACCACTCAAAGTATCTTAGAGAGATACTACCAACACCGCATCCATAGCTTCCGACTTTCCTGTTTCGACATGACCAAGTGCTGGACCAGCTACGATCTACCGTAGCACCAGCAGTGCATCCGTATATGAAACGAACGGGCATCCCCCCGCATGTCGAGTTGTACACACATCTTTTGTTCTTGCAAAACCCCATTGACAACCTGCCGTCTGTACTATTGGAGGGAACCGGTACATTAATTGAGCAAAAGGGTGTGTCTGCAGAAAATATTACCAAGGACAACTAAAGACTACAATTGAGAAGCTGAGTGAGCGTGCTGAGCTGGCGCAGGCGCGACTGTCTGTACCTATCGATTACAACAAGTCCGATGACAGCAGCATTGTCCACTTTTACGACGGTAAATTTCATCTACTGCCGAAGTCGTTCATATTTCCGCGCACGGGTCCATTTAGAGCATGGAAGCTATGGTGATTCGGTGGTAGTCATCAGGGCTACCCCCCCCCCCCCCCCCCCGCTCAAGAATATTCGCACTCACGACCTTCCAAACCAAGACATGCATAATACCCTCTCTGACTGGAGCGTGATGGTACGCCATATCACTGCTGCCGCAGAATTAGCCGGCTTCACAATTCCAACCAACATGTCTGAGCAGCAAGCAGTTGAGGTGTTTCGAATCGGAATAGATTATTACGACTGGCACCCTCGATACGAAAGAGTCGTCTTGATGAACTCACTGTTACCACCATCTTGCGTCTTGTCCGAGAAGCGCGACAAGTTGACCAGCGAAGCTTACCAAACACAGCGATAACTGAAACGTCTTCAACGTTACCCTTACGGCATACTTCCTCTAATCCACTTAAGAAACAACACTGCGGATTTAACCTCATTTTGTGTGGTACACACATTAACATATGATTGGATATAAATATCATTTAGCGTTGATTATTGAACAAAATTTTGCGATGTGCATCCTGTTGTCAAGATGGCGTCTCAAGCAGCTGCGGGATACCGGTAGACACCGGTATGGNACCTTAATCAATCACTTTGCATTTTATCAACAACTGCTCAAGCGACCTTCCAATTCATCCAACAAGGAAAAGCCCTGAAAACCTTAAAATATATTTTGCTGCATACTGCGTCTCCTAGCGACTCAATGCAAACGTGCTATGTTTACACTTGTAGGAAATTATCTCCAGATTATGGTGGTATCTTTCAAATTTAATATCGCTAAAAATTGATCCAATTCCGCAATAAAACCTAATTTCTTCCAAATTGACCTTCAGCGAGGAAGCTATAACTTATTTGGGTTAGCTTTAGAAAAAATAGCCAATAGCGTCACGAAACGGGGCTGAAACTCAGCTTTATTTTGCGGTTTGGCTTGCCTCTGGGAAAATTTCTATGGCTGTCGGTATTGACGACGGTTTTGGGATGCCGTGGCTGACAACTAAGTTGAGTACCAACTCCTAAGCATAGCACACGGGCGTGGGGCTGCTAAATTAATACTATAGTTTGTATTGGGTATACCGGTAATTCAGCTCATGCAATTAGGGCTAAAGAACGAAAAGTGACAGGTCTGGCCCATCAGACGAAGCTCTCATTGGTGGAAATCAATTTCCAAGTGTCCCTCTAAGAACCTTCCTAAAGGAATATTTTATGATGTATAGCAGTGTGGTTCCTCGAAGGCTCTCGGCTGAGAGCAAGACTCACCCCCCCAGTGCCTCGTAGCTCGGTAGTTCGGGCTTCCTCCTTCGTATTACCAACAGCGGTGCAAGTGGGGTACCAGTTACCGATAAAGCAAACCGACTATACCGGTACGGTGAGCAACGGGGGGTTCCTTACACCCCATGGGTGGTCACACTGTGCCCGGCCACGGACTCAGAGGCGCACCCGGCGTTTCTACCGAATACGCCGGGTCCCATTACCGACGGCTGGGTCCGGGGGCAGACATCCCGGCAATGCCGGCTTTTACCGCTGTTTGTGCTGCCCCTTACTCCGGATTGGGTATGAGACTTCCCACGCTGCTGGCGGGCAAACGTGGGCGCCTCAGCGACGGGCTCCGAAGAGCTAGAGGGATGGCCGAGCAAGCGAAGTAGATAAAGTACATATTATATTCAACAAACATGCACATACATGAAGCTAAGCGTCCTCGCTGTCCCCACCGCTCTCGCTGCCTTTGTTGTCCTCGCCGTCGCTTCGCCGTTCGCGCAAATTGTGAAAATGACACGTATTCAAAAGAGCCGGAAAATCGTATTTATGCGAGTCTATATATATTTTAGCCAATCAAAATTTTGTAGCATCGTGCGCGGACCACGGACAGACAGACAGGCAGACATACGGGTTACGCTTTTAAAGAGGGGTGAATTAGCGACCGTCGTGCAATGGTTCAGAGATCATTAAGCAAGATGCCTCGGGGCCNGTGAGGTTGAAACGGATGTCGTTGACCAGCATTTGCTGCAGTACACAGCCTAATACAAAGGATTGCTGCCCATACGCTCACGGGCGCACTTACCGGCTGTAGGACTTCTTTGGAACCCCCCCCCCCTCACGTTGGAGGGGTTATCAGGGTAAACCTCTCTCCTGATTCTTTCAACACCACATTTGGTACCAAACCCGTGGTACATTATATATTATTACGTATAACAGGTGGACATTACGTTTTAAGGGTTTGTGTCAACCCCTAACCTACTCAAACATCAATGTCGGAATCAACAAGTTCTATACGGTAAGGGAAACTGCCAGTTCATTCACTTGACCAGTTTCGTTCCTAGCGATTATCAGCCAGTGATAGCTCGATATATGAACGCATGCATATGCTTGGCTAAACCGCAAACCTCTAACACTGCATCGGCAGGATCTCTGCCAGTCATTCACTTATCTGGCAAAATCGTAATATAGATTTACTATAAGACTTTCGCGCAATATGATAGGCAAAAGTAATCGCTGCCGCTTACTTCTCTGGCCCACTTAAGAAACAACACTTCACAAAAATTAGATATGAACAAAGCAAAAGAACAATATCAAAATAAAATAACAAAACTTAAAGCTGGTGGTATTTACGGAAAAGTTAAGTAACCGGATCTGTTATCGTGTGATCCACGATAACAGTGCAAGGATTACTATAAAAAAAAAGCTAGGACCTGGAAACCTGATTAATGTACCGTGTAGCCCATGGTGCACGGAGGAAGGTGGATGCCTAGAGAAGCAAGACTGGATCTGTTATGCGTGTTGCCCACGGATGATAGAGGAAAGTGGGTGCTTCGTTGGTTCGTAACGTGCGTGCGGAGAACTCAAAACTGTACACTGAATAAAAAAGAAGCAACCAAAAGAAGCTGCACAACATGGTATTGTGGAACGTATAGAGTATATTGGGAGTAAACTATTGCGATCATGGGCTAAATACGGAGGTGACAGATCTGGGCGTAGATGCGATGCTTGATTTGGTTGGAATTAATGACAGTGTTTCTCTTTAATCTCCCGAACACCCTTTCACCCGCTCGACGCATTCTAAATGGCTGCTATATTTCGTGAATATTTAGCTGGAGTGGTGGACACAAACGAAAGTTCAACTCTGCTATGGATATCGAAGACGAGTTTCGAGCGTCCGATGGAGAAGAATCAGAGGTCGACCGAAAGCGCAGGTTAAAGAACAAAAGTACGGCTTTCTTTCGTCTTCAGAAACGTCAAGAAACTGAAAATGGAGTTGCACGTGAAGATACGACTCCGGGTGATGCAATTGCGAATACCGTGAATGAAGATGATGGAATAACGGTTGAACAAGATGTTGCTGAAGTGTTGCCACCCGTGGGTAATTCAGTTCCACCGGGTTTGCCGGCTCTATGGGGGATGTAGGGTTGAATATCCAGACCACCTCAGTCCAACTACAGCCGCGTCGATCTCGAAGAAGAGCTGATATGAGCCCCTTGGAGCTAGAGGAAGTTCGGAGAAAAGATCGTGAAAGGAAAGCGGCAAAGCGAAGGGAAGACGTCATTGCTCGGGAGCTTCATCGACAGCGTGAACAAACACGTCGGCAGCAAATGTCGACGGAGGCTCGTCAGGCTGAGCGAGAAAGGAATACTGCCTCGCGCGTCGGCCAGCGCCAGGAAATGGGCGAAGACCTGTGTCGGATAGTACAGGAGCGTGACACGGCTGCACGGGCCTCTCAGCATCGGGAAATGAGTGCGGATGAGCGTCAAGTTGTACAGGAGTGTGACACGGCTGCACGGGCCTCTCAGCGTCGGAAAATGAGTGCGGATGAGCGTCAAGTTGTACAGGAGTGTGACACGGCTGCACGGGCCTCTCAGCGTCGGGAAATGAGTGCGGATGAGCGTCAAGTTGTACAGGAGTGTGACACGGCTGCACGGGCCTCTCAGCGTCGGGAAATGAGTGCGGATGAGCGTCAAGTTGTACAGGAGTGTGACACGGCTGCACGGGCCTCTCAGCGTCGGAAAATGAGTGCGGATGAGCGTCAAGTTGTACAGGAGTGTGACACGGCTGCACGGGCCTCTCAGCGTCGGGAAATGAGTGCGGATGAGCGTCAAGTTGTACAGGAGTGTGACACGGCTGCACGGGCCTCTCAGCGTCGGGAAATGAGTGCGGATGAGCGTCAAGTTGTACAGGAGTGTGACACGGCTGCACGGGCCTCTCAGCGTCGGGAAATGAGTGTGGAGGAGCGTCAAGTTGTACAGGAACGTGATACGAATTCTCGGATGGCAACCATTAGCCAAATCACGGAAGAGGAGCGCTTGCAACAGCGTGAGGCTGACCGGCTTCGATGTCGATCCCGTCAGTACAAAAAAGGTTACGGGAGCCACGACAACTTCAATCCCAACATTATTTGTGGGAACGGCACTTTGGGTAGACGCCACTATTTTTCACGTTTTATTCGTGGTCGTTCCGGGGATGAACTCATTGTGGGGCGTGGAAGTTCCCGGGGGAAACGGAAAAATGCTGCTGCATGGGCGGTAAGGTTCAGCTGCCGCCACGGCGTGAAGCCCCAGAGAAGCTCCGATTGCTATTCGACAATCCTGCTTTCAGGAAAGCTATCCGAGCTTATAACAACGTTTTTGCCTTTACTTCCATGGGGGCGTCGCGGTCGGATCCTCTGCAAGTAGATGAAAGCGTAACGCGTCGAGGTTTCTACAACTTTCAGGTGATGGGGACTATTTGTCATCGAATAGACTCGCTTCTTCCGCCTCCGGGTGGGAATCCAATGTTTGCTCAAATCTACATAAACGACCCGGACAGTGCTGCACGTGTGTCAAGCCGTATACGAATGACGGATGGTTTGAACCAAGAGTTTGTCAGCGACATTGACACGACAATGGAGGAGCACAACTCTTACGCGAAGCAATTCCTACATGCTCGAGAGATTCTATTTGAACGGAGTAGACCCGCGTTTGAAGTGGCTACGGCGGAACGGGCGAGGTGTCGTGAGGAAGATGGAAAGCAAGAAGATGTGCATGAGCCACTCATAGACCCGGAGATCGACTGTGTGCTTAGCCTACACGTGGGTCAAGACACAACCCCTGAGACACATAATACGCCAACTGCGTCGGAGGTTGAGGCAAATATTATCGACGCGAACGCAGCGGAGCACTGCGATATTGTTCTGCACACCAGACACGGAGGTTTCAATCGTATTTACGAAACCAACCCTAATTACGCTCCATTGCAGTACCCTCTTTTGCGTCGATATGGTGAGAAGGGATGGACTTACAATATGCATATGCTGGTGAACAAAGTGGTGAGCGTAGAGAGTAGTCAGCGTGGTCGCGATGATCGAGAAGTGGATGAAGAAATTGACGAGTGGGGATATGTTGTGCAGTTTGACGATGGCCGCCAGCAACGACGTAAACAACAATGTCGTTGCGAGAATTTGTTGCGTATCTGTTGTATGATCGCACCGGAACTCACTCGCTTTAACTTCTCGGAGGGAGGTTAACACAGTAGTATTGTGTCGACCAGTGGGCAAAGGCGGAGCAAGAGCGACTTCGCTACATTGAGAATAACCAGCTCGAGTTCAGACTGGAGACAATACAAGGCCTCACTTATGCGTGCCGACACGAAGGCACGGAGGCTCATCGCAATGCGGCGGTTCACGAGCTACAGCAATACACACGTGTTTCAACTGCAAGTCGGCGACAGGGCCACCAGCAAAACGTGTCTGGGGACGCTACCAAAGTAGAGACACGTAACGTTGGTCGCCGCTTAATTCTTCCACGATCTTTTACAGGTGGCCCTCGCTTCATGTACCAGCGATTTTAGGATGCTATGGCGATCGTTCGCGAACTTGGTGCTCCAAACCTTTTAACCACGATGACGTGCAATCCAAAGTGGTTGGAGATTAAGGAAAATATTCGACCGGGTCAAACTATAGCGGATCGACCGAACATCATGGCAAGGGTGTTTATGCAAAAAGTGAAAGGGCTCAGCAAGGATCTCGACGAAAGCGTATTGAGTATTCAAGCGACTCAGATTCACGTGATTGTATACCAGAAGAGGGGACTGCCTCACGCTCATATATTAATGATCTTGAGATCTGAGGACAAACCTGTCACGTCGGACGATGTAGACCGTTTGGTGTCGGCTGAGTTGCCAGATACCGACAAACAGCCTGATCTCTATGAGACTGTGCTTTCGTGTATGTTGCATGGTCCGTGTGGCGATAGAAACAAGAAAAGCCCGTGCATGAAGAATGGCAAATGCACTAAGAAGTTTCCAAAGCCGTTGGCTGAAGAAACAACAACGGCATCGGATAAATATCCAATATACAGGCGTCGTCGACGTCCGGCGGATCGGTTGGTGCGTGGAAATAAGGTGTAGGAAAACGCGACAGTGAAACAATGGGTCGTCCCGTACAATCCGCTTATGTCGCAGAAGTACAATTGCCATATCAACGTAGAGGTTTATGCAACAAACAAAGCCGTGAAGTACATTTATAAGTACGTCTACAAGGGTGCAGATATGACTACGATTACAATTGAGGGTCAGGTTCAAGATCAGTCGTTCAATGAGATCCTCCAATATCTATTAGCGACATATGTATCCCCCTTGAAGCCTGTACGCGTCTTTTCCGGCATCCGGCGCAAGGATCCATGCATACTGTAGTGAAACTGGCAATTCATTTACCCGGACATAGTGCGGCTACGATTCGGCCAAATGCAACGAACGAGCAAATTCGCCGGCTCATTCGCCGAGGTGACAAGACAACATTAACAGCATTCTTTATGCTGTGTCTTGCAGAGCCAGAAATAACTGGAAAAATGCTTTACAAGGACATTCCCACAGTGTATCGCTGGGACAAAAAGAGTAAATGATGGGTAAGGTACAAGAAGTACGTACCCTCCATCGGCCGTATCATACACGTGTCGCTCCAAGAGCCAGAGCGGTTTTACTTGCGACTTCTGCTGTGCTACCGGCGAGGGCCCACATCTTTTGAAGACCTGCGAACTATTGACGGCATCCCGTACGGAACGTTTCATGAAGCTGC
>LGSN01000364.1:0-33075 GCA_001314375.1 Phytophthora podocarpi | reverse complement strand
CAATAGTATTGCTGTTATTGGGGCAATATTATATTGTATCTCACATTTGCAGTAATAAATATTTCCATTGAAAATACCAATAAGTACTGTACAGTAATTATTTTTTCCCAGCACTGCTGCACATATACCGATGGCGTCGTAACGACATTGTAACGTGCTCTGAGGATCCTGCGCGAATAGTTTTCAGCAGTACATGGTCTGTATCTTTGCCGAAATAATCCTACGCGAACCCCTACATTATTCACCGGCACTTCATTGATTGACCAGCTGTTTCAGATCTTCAGCAAGCTGTCAACGCCCACACCCGAAAAGCGGCCAGGCTTCGCGTCACTGCCAAATCGCCTTTTCGAAGTCTCCACGCTGGGAATGCAGGCCCTTGCATCGCGCGTTTCCAAAAATCTCAGATATATGGCAAAGAGAACAGAAGCAGTTAGTCATTATAACCAGCCGCCTTCGTGTCGTTCTAGTTCGATCAGACATAATTTTCGAACATCGAGTAAATATTTCCAGCTTCAAGCCTCAGTATCATCGCTGTGAGAGATTTCTAGTTGTTAGTTCTGCTTTGCGGCGGTACCGGATATTGTTATACTGTAGACACTGCGTTTGGTCTCTCAGCGGATACTTGTAAGTTCCTCCGGCATAATTATCTGCTGTGCCTTCTCCGCTGCTTTGGGATTAATTCAGCTGCAAAGTAGTTCGGGTTATTTCCGCTGGAAGTACACTGAGTAGCGGCTCGACTGGTCGAGCGAAGTCTTGTCGTGCGTTTCACAGTTTTCTGGCTACAGATATTTCTCAGCCATGCTACTGCTACTTAGTCGAACCGAAATTCTTACGGCCTCCATTTTCACCGCAATTCAGAATTGAGAACCTTCTCAAACATTCCAGAAACGTCCCTTGCAAACACAACATTGGCGTCGGCATGTCGTTTTGGGCAATCACGCTCGTCGCGCGGCAAGTTGAATAATCGCACTTTAACGTTTAAGTTAAAACACGTCGAGTCGTGCATAACAACCATAAATTTCTCCGCCACAACGCAATTCGCTGTTGGTGTTACGCGGAACACGCTCAGTAGAGTTTGTGCCGCGAGTAACCAACCTCGCCTTCGTCGTACGCAATGTGCGAATCCCTACTAGTCTGCAAGTCTTTGATCTCTTCTTTATTAGTGTTGTCAAGCTACTGGAAAAGCACGGACACCGTATCATCGCCTACTCCATATTCTTCGTTTAACACCACATCTGGAGTCGTTTTAAAGGCAAACGTGGTGGTGTCTTGCTGACACTCAGGAAAAGTTATTTTGGGTTTCGCATTTAATTTTTCGAGCCCTGCGCAGCTTGAAGATTCCGTTTGCTTGGTTTGATCCTCTCCCGTGTGCCCGTCCAAAGCAGTAGCAAAAATATTCATAGACTTGAGAGCAGAATCGCCTTTGCACCTCACCACCACAATCGCTGTGAGCTGTCTGATCCCTATAAGCAGACAATAGCATCATGCTTCACCGCCCCACTACGGATGTGTCGAGCTCCACTGGAAATCAGGAGAAATACGTGTCTTTTCAAATTCTCAGAAATATAATGTTTTTGTGTCCGCAGATATCTCCTAGTAAAATCGAAAGCCGCTCACGCAGTTTCACCGTTTTGTCGAAGTCTCCTAGTTGATGCGTTGTTACGCCTCCAGAAGATAAACGTCTTCTTGAACCACTTCTTGAACCACTTCTTGAAATTCGGCCACCACGGTTGATGACTCTTTTAACGACGATGAACTCGTTCTTCTTGATCCAGGTTGGAGTCGGTCAGTTCACGAGTGCCCACAAGATAATTAGTCATCGCGGTCGCGTCATTAGAGCTGGCTGCCACGACATCTTCGGCAGTTGCGATCAGAGCGGCTAAATCGATTAGAGTCGCAAGTACGAGACGCATGAGCTTTCGTCACTGGGAGTAGCGGTTCACTTGTTCGGGGGCGGGGGGCAAATTGCGGAATGGAGACGTAGACAAAGCGAGGAAGCCACGCTGCCCCAATCAATACCTGGACACTGCGCCATTATCAATCTGCTGGCGTTTTGTGCCCACCTGCCTATCCAGCAATCTCATTAGCCGTTATACATGAAAACTTAATTCTGCTTGAAGTTTACTCAATTCACGTGTGCAGACAGTCCCCTCGGTAGTAATCTCCTGACACGTTAACTTTATACATGTACTTACAACTGTGGATACGGTCTGCTCTGTTCTAGTTTAGAACTCCTGATCCTTACCGGTACTAATTTTGGAACCTGACTGAATTGCACTTGAGAGCCTTATATCTGAGTATTATTCACTAACACCTGAGCTGTCCATCCAACCGTTCCATTATCCAGCAAGCTTACCGGTATAATAATATATTGAAGTGTCCGTTGGCAGAGCACCAAATTGGCATCCTTCGACGTGTAAATCTAGTACATGTAGTAAATCCAGACCCCGGCCTCTAAAATACGTGATCCACAATACAGCCTTCCTAGCAATGAGTTTAATTCTGCAATCCTTTGCCGGCTAACTGTTTTATTTTTTCCCGAAGAAATGCGCTGCCGATTGCGAAGAAACGAGACGAGGGTCAAATACAAGTGGTTGCATTTACGCCAGCGGCAGGAGCTCATGGACTTAGCTTTCCCAGAACGGCAGAGACACGACAAGAAGCTCAAGTAATTCCAGCAGCAGCTGAAGTGCTAAGAGTAGAATTGGTTCTTCTACAGAAAGACAAGCTGATACTTCTGCTGCTCTGCAAAAGCACGATGGATACTTCTGTACCTTCGCAGATGCCTATCATCGCCGCTGCTGCTACGCCAGTAGAGTCCGAGGGTCCAAATGTATCTCCGGGACAAGCCCCACGGCCCAGGCTAGAAGCCGTGTGTGTGGAAGACTTGGCTACTGAAGATGAAGCTGAATAAATTAGCGACGAGGTGGCAGGACTCCTGCCACCATGTGTCCTGCCGCAGGATAAATGTCGGCGGAATCCATGGACGACGTCTCGTCCAGTGAAGACGTTGTGCAGGAACGGAAGCCAAAACGTCGCTATAACTCGTGACTGCCAAGGGCAAGAACGAGATCGTCGAGGTCGACGTCAGGAACTGGCAGATACTGAAGTCGATGGTGATCACCAAGTGGATGCAGAATCTCGGCGTGTTCCGCGTACTCACGAAGAGCGCGCACCAGCAGAGGGAGGGTGGAACAAACTCACGTTGAGAAATACGTGTTGTCTTTAAGTGCTGGAATTGCTGAAACGTGGATTTCGAGCAGTGGTAGAAATTGCGAGTTGCCTCAAAGTTTTTGCGACGTCCAGTGAAGATAAGAACTACCGGTAGGCCAGGCCGCCATGGATAGGAATGTTATGTAGCTAAAAACGTATTAAAGTTAAATACCGTTAAATACTTTCAGCGAGAAGGTGATGAGTCGGCCGTTTCCGTAATTTTCGATTTTTTATTGGCACCTATCAAATGGAACCCGATCACTTCAACTTGTGCAACCCGTGCTTCATTTTAAGCAACACGCTTGCCACTATATAAGACCCCTTTTACATGTAGGCCGAGTGATCCTGGCAGCGACAGTGACCGTGATGACGAAGGCAACGAGGACGAAGATTCGCTGTTCGACATGAGCGACATCGAGTTCGAGTATCTCCTGGACGGGCTCATGAGCGTGGACATTTATCAGTAGCCGTGTCGGAGCGTGCACTCGATACTCTTCCTGTTATGTCCCTTTGTCTTAAATACTAGTAGTTGTACATAACTGGCTTAACAATAATTCGGTTGTTCGTCGCTCACTCATGCTGCTCAACCGATGCAATAAGCTGCTATTTGCATTACTTCATCAGAATCAAACGATTCTTGCAGACTCCTAATACGCAGTGGTGTCAGTCGAGTTACCTCCTGTCATCGCTCCCGCTTTCTTCGACTCCATGCGCACTTTACCGACCTCGCCCTCCGACTTGTACTTTTCGGCCTCCGCCACTATGCAGTCGATCTCGGCCTGAGCAAAGTAGCCCTTGTCGGACGTTATCACGATCTTGCTCTTTTTGCCCATCGACTTCTCCACGACCGACCCGTATTGGATGTTGTTCGCGTCGGTGTCGATCATTGTCCGCTCGCTTTCGAACACTCGAAGGAATACACCGGGCTGGTTGTCCGACAACTTCTGCGACTTCATAGTCGGCACCGTCGTATTACGGGCGTTCTGCGCCACACCGCCCGCCATACGAAGACCTAGCAACATCGGCGCCTATCTAGCAGCAGCAGTAGACCCTGCAGTTGTCCGACGAGTCGTTGCCGCTAAGGATGACTGCCTGCACCATGGCGCCGTACGCCACAGCCTCGTCCGGGCTGATCGACTTGTTGGGCTCCTTGCCGTTAACGAAGTCCGACAGCTGCTGCTGCACCTCAGGGATACGCGTCGAGCCACCTACTAGTGTCACCTCGTCACCTGTATCTTGGACAGCTTGGCGTCGTGCAGCAACTTCTCCGCATGCTCCATCGTCGGAAGTAATCGCCGCATAGGGCTTCTAAGCGCGTGCGATGGTCGAGTTGAAGCCCACGCCGCGAACAGCGAGTCGATCTCAATGTACGCCTGCACCGATGACGACAGCGTACGCTTAGCATACTCCTACGCCATGTGCAAACAGCGGAGAGCGAGCTGGTTTTGCGTCAGGTCCTTGCCCTGCTTACGCTCGAACACCTGCACGAAGTCCTCGAAGAGTCGATTATCGAAGTCCTCGCCGTCCAGGTGCGTATCGCCCGTCGTCGCCTTCACTTCGAAGATGCCCTCCTTCATGCTCAGCAATGACACATCGAAAGTGCCGCCGTCCAGGTCGAAGCTCAGCACGTCGGGCTCGCCGCCCTACTTGTCCAGGCAGTACCGTACGGCACTGTTGAGATTTACTGGCAGTGCCATAGCTGTAAATAAGGAATAGTTGGACTAGAATGATTGCATCATTTGCTGGCCATTTTGTTACTTTTTATCGTTATTAACTCCAACTTATTTTGTTTTTAACCGTTAAATACCTACTTTCACGTTTTTGCTCCTAAAAAACAACTCTCGCCATGGACAAGACTTAGCTACGGATCCCAAAGAATTGGTGACGTCTGCGCGCAGAATTTAAGTGGCGCAAAGCGGTCTAACGTCTATGGTTCTGCTATTATTGCGCAGACGGAGAACTTGCTAGGTCCAGACGACATCAACTCCGTTATTTGAATACCCCAGGTTCGTGTCGGCAGTTCAAGGCGACCTCGAGCGATTTCTATTGCATAGTGAAGACTTGATAGTCGAGCTGCAAGAATTATCAGCAACTATCTGCGTCGAGGCGAATAAGAGCAGCTCGTTGGTACGTACAAAACTTGTATCAGTTCGTTGTGCTGTCCTGATTATTTAACTCTATGTCTACCTGTAGAGCTGCGCTGGAATACTTTCTCACGAAAAGTTCAATGTTGCAACTGGAATAGTCCCCGCTCAGACCCAGCACTAAGGAAAACTTCTAGAACTATCAATTTAAGCTTTTTCATCGGATCTAGTTGGCCGGCGATAGTCATACACATGGCACCAAGTCCAGCTGGGTGGCATAGCAGAAGGTTCCCCCTTACGTCGATCAGAACGCAAAAACCTTTGGAGGTGCTGATGGTGGAGACGTCTCTTATTCGTCTTTCGCGGTTGTCGTCGGTGGCATCCGAGCGTCCAATCTCGTCTCCGAGACAAACTTCGAGGACGCCAAGACGTGGCGCTGCCTCGTCCGACAATCGATCACCTTCGGAACTCCTGAAGGAGATTGGGATCGCCGGAGCTGAAGTCGTCAAGGTCCTCAAAGACGGAGTTGGGAACTTTGCGAGCCGAAGGGTTTAGAGGAACACAAGCGCTACTATCTGCCAGGCGGACGAGCTAAAGGCGAGAATGCAAAGCACTGCGAGGACTTTTTCTTGGGAGAGGGCGAGTTGTATGCCTACGTTCTGGAGAAAGTTAAATGTGCTACGTATGCTTTCGAAAAGAGTTCATCTGATCAAAACGAATGGAGATTAACTGTATGACTTGCAGGTGGTACAAGTTACTTGATTCCAAATGCAGATCAATCTTTAAAGACTGCCACAACTCCAAGCCGTTCCTCGTCTCGGGATAAATCAGTGCCTCGTGCGGCAAGTAACCAGAGTATGGGGGTCCCTCATGAGGGAACTCCAAAGCGATCGCCATTCTTCGAATCTGGGGAAGACACAGATTTGGTCGAGTATTTTTCGGATGAGAGGTACCGGTCTACATCACGTCAACACCAGAAGAAGCGTCGCAAGAAACAAAAGACGACGGAACAAGCACCTACGAGCCAGCAAAAGCAACAGCCAAGAGAAGACGTTATTGCCGTCGACGATACAGACTCAGCAGCCTCTCGTGATCTTCAAACCAGTGGAGATCAAGCACCTGCCGGGACAATTACTAGATTCGGCCGTCGGGCAGAAGTTGTGCAATACGAGTCGGCTCTGAAGACGAGGGGTTATCGTGCACAGTTGCTCAAAGATGTGGACCTGAATTTACTCCGGTCACTGGCAGAAATTGCTTTCCGCCAGGCAGCACTTGAGTACTCCAACCAAAGGAGTGAAGAAGTCCAACAAGAGCGTGAGCTGAAGAGGTTCGCTCACCGAATACTAGTCGCAAGAAACTGCCTCTCTTACACGATAGCTCGTATCGTTGGCTGGAATGGCGATTCGTCCAACCCAGACGCAATTGACACCGGAATTGACACGGTCAGCTTTGTTTCAACTGGCCAATGTCGTCTGATGCTCATGCAAGACATCGAGCGGTACGTTCTTCGCCTCAGCAAAACAATACGTCAGTTTACGTTCGGTGACCGTGACAATCCTCGCGCTCATCGAGTCGAATTCGCGAAGTAGCAGACCTACGGCCTCTTCTACGGCACATCGACCAAACGGCGAAGGAATGGCTAGAGCTGTCAATGAGGTTCTGCGCCAAGAGCAAAAGGCATCGTTGTGGTGTGCGCGACAACTAGTAAGATTCAAGTGGCGAGTCTTCGGACCAGTAAACTGTATTGCCGTTGTCAGAACAGTTTGAGTCAGAGTCACGATGTTTGCGCGCGCAGCTACGAGCAGTGAAGACAATTTAGTTCTGTCACGATGAACCGGAGGTTTTGGGCAGAGAGAAGGATGTGTCTATGGAGATCGTCAACTTCACCAGAAAGCGATGTTCACACGACACTGCACGAGCTGAAGATGTCTACTTCGAAGATTTCCTGTACCGTGGTAGATGCCAGAACGAGAGTCCACCTAGTCCACACCTATAATTGCGATCGCTAACTCTCAGCTTCATCTCTACGACTCTAGACCGAGACCGACTGGTGCAAGACATCGAGAGATACTTTTCGTGTCGGCAATGTTGTGCATGATTTCTATGATTGTCAGTGATTGCGAACGTGATAATTCTTTTGAGAAGTTAATTTTGACTGACATCCTCCAGGAGATCGGGCCTTAAGCGTTAGTAGAACAAACTACAGAGATCGTGCACTAGACGGCGGATGGCCGTGAGCCTTTGTTGCGAGATTAAAGACGGCCATGGCCACCCGCTGTGTTCGGATAGTGTCCAAAAATTGATTTCGGTTAACCGAGAATCAACTTTTGAACCGTGATACTACATCAGAGAATAATAGTGAAGTTGCTAAGTAATTCACTTTCAAATTGAAAGTGAATTACTTAGCAACTTCACTATTATTCTCTGATGTATCACGGTTCAATGTGTTGTAACGAATTACAAACGAATCCATTCCCTTCCTGGTAGTGCAGGCGTGGCCGTTAAGGCGAGGCGCGAGATATCCAGTCGAAGCAAATACCACGACAACAATATCAGGAGTCGCAGCAGAATGCAACCACTAAAGTAATACGATTTATTCGCCAGCTTGTAGAGCAAGTACTAAAGAAGAATAGCTGCGAAAGGCAGCACCAGCAAGTAGCATTTCGTTCAGTAAATCCCCCGCCAGGATCAATACGCAGCAAAAGCGCTCCATCCAGGAATCGCTGAGGCGTATACGAGAGAAGCGATGAAGTAGCGGGAACAGCCAACTGGAAACTAATAACTAAACTAATACGTGTAACAAGTGATGCGGGGCGCGAGAACTGGTCGATGATAGAATGCAGTCTAACCAACTGCTCAACTATTTCGATTATCCGTACCCGTCCATTTCCTACCTAATGATAGCCAGGCTTCGGTTAACCGCACCCGTCCACCAAAGTCTTGTTTATCCAGCAGCGGGGTGGCTACAAACACATCTGATGGTATAGTCGAGCTTCTCAGGTTCTTCTCCACAAAGCCACACATCAACCCAAACTACTCGCCGACACTGATGACGGAACCGTTCTCGTTCTCGTCGATCCTGAGTCCTGCTTTCCAGCTATCCCAGGAGACACTGGGCGAAAATGTGGTCTCTGAGCACCAAGAACAGTCTACGGAGCACTTTTCACGGAATCGAAGACGTGGTTCCGACCCGTTCGCGAAGCCCTCAGAGCTGCTTCAGAAGATTGGGCTCATGGGAAAAGAAGTGGTGAGGATCCTCAAAGACCGGAACTGGGTGGTGTGCGACCCCAAGGCTCTTCAGGAGCACAAACTTTACTACGTCCCCGGAGGTAGAGCCAAAGGCGAATTCGCCATTCAAGGTGAAGACGTTTTCGTAGGCGAGGGAGAGCTCTACGCCTACATTCTTGAAAAAGGTCAGACGACATGTGTTCAACTAGTTTCGCATGTGTTGTGACTGATGCTGCTGGACCCATTAGGTGGAATGCGCTTTTTACTGCCAGATGAAGGCTGGTCGACGGAGACGAAGATGGATTCTGAATCTGACTCTGATTTTGAAATTCTAGAACTACCACCACCTCGTGTTGAACCGGTGCAGCAAAACGTTAATTCAACAGCTATGAGGACTGGTTCTGAGGTTTCTGAAGGCCAGTCAGTGGCCCTTGAAGGAGAGTCGACTCCGCTTGGAGCAAAGGAAGACTCGGGTGAGTTCTTGCAGGTGGTATCTGCAACTACAACAACAACAACAGCAACGGAAAATTCAGGTTCACAGCAACTCAAGTGGAAGCGTCGTAAGAAACTTTCGACTACTGAAGAGAAAGCAGCGGCGCAACTTAAACCAGCAAAATGCCAAGTGCGAAAGCCACGCAGGAAAATTGCTACCACCGAAAACAATGAAGCAAAAGCTGTATCAGCCTCAACCAAATGTTGTGTGAATGAAGAGCAAATGCCTTTCGTCGCTGCTGATGGTTGCGGGCACTTGGTGGAATTTGGAGCGTACGAAGCTGCTTTGACGGCTCGAGGTTGGCGTGCCCAACTGCTTCAAGACATTGATCTGCACTTGCTACGATCTGTTGCTGCAATCGCTCGTCGTCAGTTAGTCCTTGAGGGCACTGGTGGCGACCACAAACTATTTTCTCGTCCAACTGAAGACTCTAGTCCGCATGAAGTGGTTCGGCAGGAGCTGAAGGTATATTCAACCGGTATTATGGCGTCACAAAACGATCTCTCATCGATGATAGCTGTCATCATTGCACAGGCAGAGCGAGAGCACAGTCCAGACCGCATTGAGTGTGCAGCTCGTGTCGGAATTCCTGGGTTTGTGTCGACAGGTTCTGGGAACTTGATGCTCATGTGTGACATCGAGCGGCATTCCCTTCTTATCGTCGCTGCCGTGTGTCAATATCTTCGAGCGAGGAACATTTCCAGCTACACTGGGGGGTGAAAGTTTATCGCACACGACAGGTAAATGATCCGATCTGCGAGCACTTCAACTGAACATTGAAAAGATGAATGCAGAGCTGACGGAGTTATCAACGATCATCGGCGCACAAGCTGAGAATTTGTCACGCAAGGACTCCTCAACAACTCCTGTACATTATGGTCATGCGTGAGTTGACAGTGTCGTAATACATTGTGAAGTTTTCTAACGCCTACTTTGTATTTGCTTATGGACAGATGGAGCTCGATGCGGATGTCGAGACTGACAATGAGCAGTGGCTCGTTTAAAGGCAGACCCCGTGCGCTAATTGTGCAAAATAGAGATGGCACTTCACAGGACACAATACCTTCCAGAATTTCAATGTTTCACTTGAAATCGCTGAGTTTGTCTATACAGCATTTCCCCGGTTACTGTAGCTTTTCTGTCAACAGCAGTTCTTCATTGATTCTTGACAGCAATGTTGGAGCCCCATTATGGTCCGGGAGAGATGGACATCATGCCTGAAGGCCACCTCATGCCTCACCACACGCCTTTTGAGGTTGATACCAGCTGCGACACACACAATAGTACTGTACTCGCTGAAGTTAAGTCGAACGTCCACGGAATATCCACAGAGTGCTAGTTCCTATAGGTTTGGGCAGTTTTGAGGAATCAGTTACCTTCCAGCTCAACTCTCGGTCCATCGAGCGTCAAAACCTTAAGTGTTGGCCCAAACAAGTTTTATAATACATGTGGTATCCATAGGCCATCCGAAATCGTCGGAAATGCTTCGATTTCAACGTCCTCATTCTCAAATCCGATCTTGAGGGTCGTAACGCCATACGAGGCATCGCTCACTTTGTTGCTTTGAATAGCACGTCACTCTGAACCAGGCATCGCCCATACCCAGGAACAAGAGGGTCTACCGTTCCATCATCAGCCTGTTGCACTACATTACCGGTACAGTACCAGTAATAAGGAGCTAAGAGAAAATAGAAATGGTGATGAAACCATTTCTAAAGCTGCAATTCACAGCATGTTGTGTACAACACACCACCAAAAGTTTTGGTTGGTCGCTGCGAGTCAATTGCGTCGCTTCAATCGCACTGGTGTGTTCACGGCAGCAGGCAGACGAAGGACCTTCACTCTGCATCAATCCACACTACGGCACGGATGGCTGACGTGGACGGACATGACGCGCGACGCGAAGCAGAAGACGCCGCCGCACGCGCCAAAGACAATGACAGCGACAGCGACGCCGTGGAGCAGCGCGCGGTGAGCGTCGGCCGCCTGCACGCGGGTCTGCAGCAGCTCGTGGCCACCACAAACAGCAACGCGCTGAAGACTCACCCTGCTCTCCAAGTGTTGGCGACGGTTGAACCTATAATTGAAGAGCACAGCGTCCGCACGCAGTTGCAGGCGCTGGCCTCGTGCCTCGCCCACGCCGAGCTGCGCGTGCTCATCGTGAAGCACCTGCGGCCTTTCCTGCTGGACCTGATGGCGCGGCTCACGGACCCGGCGCTCGTGTTGTACGAGCAGGAGGAACAGCTGCAGCAACTTAAGTACAGTGAGTGCACCGACAGCATGAAGAGGAGCGAGCTGCTTGCTGCAACTTTAGCTGAGCTGCTGACCTACCTGCCGGCCACGAGCACCTTAGTGCAGCAGTACTTCGAGACGGCGCCGTGTTTCTTCACGTTCGCGGACGTCGTGGCCGCTCAGCAGCAGCAGAGCGACGAGACGCGGACGAGGCTGCGACGCATCGCCAAGACGGCGTTCCAGCTGCTGCGAGCGAGATCCACGGAGCTCACGTCGCTCTGGAACTGGACGCCGTTCTTCCCGCTCAGTTTCCACGACGACACGCACGTCCGCTGGTATGCGGCGCGTGCCACGACGTTGCTTTTGAAAATGGGCAATGCCCAGAGGAACACCTTTCTCAGCGGACTGGGTGTTGGTGAGGACGCTGCTGTGAGTGGAAGCAGCCCGACAGCGCGACAGATTGAACTGGAGCTGCACAGCGAGGACTCGACACGACAGGAACAGCTCATCGAGTTGAGTGTGTACCAGCAGCAAGACGAGAGTGGAGGTGCAGAGACACAACCAGTGCCCTTCCACGACTCGCTTCAGAACATTTTCGGCGTGGTCGTTCCCACGAGCAAGCTACACCAGCAACGGCACGTCTCAGAAGAAGCTTCGAGGACCACCGAACCGCTCGTGCCTACGCCGTCGACCAAGCGGAACTTACGATCACTTGCTATTGCGCTTGGGCTGAAACGCCCGATTTTGGTGGCCGGTCCAGGCGGATGCGGCAAGACAGCTACGATTCGTGAACTTGCCCGGCTGTCTGACAACGAGGACATGATCGAGCTGCATTTGGACGACCAGATTGATAGCAAGACGCTGCTCGGATCGTATGTGTGCACAGACGTCCCGGGTGAATTTACGTGGCAACCTGGTGCACTTACAACTGCTGTGCTTGCAGGACGGTGGGTGGTTATCGAAGATATCGATCGGGCACCGTTCGAAGTGCTTGCAGCGCTTATGCCGCTGCTAGAGACGCGCGAAATGGTACTTCCTGGTCGCGGCGAGTTGCTGGTGGCACACTCGAACTTCCAGATTTTCGGTACGACAACGCGCGGACACCAGATGCCGAAGGGGTTCCAGGAGTCTGTTTGGACGAGCGTCGGTGTCGCACCAGTTGCAGACAGCGAGATCGAGCAGATTGTGCTGACTCGTTTCGTGAAGATCCCACGACAGGTTGTGTCCAAGATGATGACCACGTACAATGCAGTCTCTGGCAACACAAGCGAAGAGATCGGTGGTCCTGCGCAACTGTGGAAGGAGACAAGGCGTAATTATGGGCGCGATTTTTGCTTGCGTGATTTGCTGAAGTGGTGCAAGCGTATTTATCGCTTCTGCTACTATGCTGCGGGTGCTACTAGCGATAGCACATCCTCCAGCCACGATTATATTACCGAGGACGAGCGCATGCGCATTGTGATAGAGGCACTTGATGTGTTCTGTGCAGGTATTCGGGATTCGAAGACGCGCTTACATTCGGCTTGCGCGCTGGCAGCCATTTGGGAAGTGCAGGCCGACAAGATTGAGTACTACCTCGAGCAGCACAAGCCTCATGTTACATTCAACACACGCGAAGTGGAGTTTGGTCGCGTGCACTTGCCGACACTGTCGCAACAGGCGCAGCTCGAGCAAGGCGACAAGCCAGCTACAAGCACTGTGGTGATGACTGGCCACGTGCTGCGTCTATTGGAGAAGATGGCAGCCATTGTAGCAACTTGTGAGCCAGCACTGCTTATCGGCGAGACTGGTTGCGGTAAAACTACGATCATCCAACACATGGCGGCAGCTATGGGGCAGCGTCTGGTGGTTCAAAACTTGAATATCCAGAGTGATAGTTCCGATCTAGTGGGAGGTTTCAAGCCTGTGGAAATTCACCTGCTCGCCCGCCCATTGTACATGGATTTTGTAGATCTGTTTACAGCTACGTTTTCGCAAAAGAGCAACACTGGCTTTCTCAACGTGGTTCGGATTGCGCTGGATCACAAGGACTGGAAGAAGCTAGTAAAGGGCATGCGGAAAGCCATTCAGATGGCTGCCTCTAAGCTTCAGAGCAGCAACGGGGAAGCTGGTCGGGATGTAGAGGAGTCGGAGAGTACTGGTAGTAACAAAATGTCTACAGCTGGTGTGTCGACAAGCGTTTTGGTGAGCCGATGGAATACCTTCGAGGCTGAATTGGTGCGGTTTAATCGGCAGAAAGAGCAAGCTGAATCGCACTTTGCCTTTTCATTTGTGGAGGGTGTCCTAGTGAAAGCGCTGCGTGAAGGTCATTGGGTGTTGCTCGATGAACTTAATCTTGCATCGTCTGATATACTGGAGCGAATTAGTACGTTGTTGGAGCACGAGACAAGCGCATTCTCTCTCACGGAACGCGGAGATGTCGAAATCATTCGTCCGCATCCTAATTTCCGCCTTTTTGGTGCTATGAACCCGTCAACGGACGTCGGTAAGAAGGATCTGCCGCCTTCCCTCCGCAATCGATTTACAGAAATCTACGTCGATGAGTGCGTCAACCCTTCAGACTTGCAAATGGTGGTTCTCCACCAGTTCAAGGAAATCGCGGGCGCACTTGTGCCAGAAACGGTCGAGTTTTACCTGGAGGCAAGGAAGCAAGCTGAGCTACGGTTGAGCGATGGTGCACGTCACAAGCCCCGCTACTCTCTTCGTACGCTGAGCCAGGCGCTGCATATCACGCGCATCTTAATTCAGCGAGGCTATGGCACATCTCGAGCAATGTTCGAAGGTTTCTGCTCAAGCTTCTGTACCCAGCTTGAAATGGACTCGCGTCAATATCTTGAAAAACTTATCAAGAACACGTTCGCAAAGACGATCAAGTCGAAGGAGCTTACCCGCTCTCCACCATGCCCGGGTGGCTCGAAGAAGACTGGCGAATTTGTCTTGGTGAGCTCATACTGGGTTCGAAAAGGTGGTTTCCAGCCCCCGAGGGACGATTCATTACCGGATCCAGTGACTTCTCGAAGAAAGTTCGTGCTTACAAAGTCAGTGGAAGAAAATCTGCGTCACGTGTCACGAGCAGCGTTAATCGGCAAGTATCCTGTGTTGTTGCAGGGACCAACGTCTGCTGGTAAAACGTCATTGATTGGGTATCTGGCTGCACGTATCGGACAAAAATGCGTGCGCATTAACAACCACGAGCACACTGACATTCAGGAATATCTGGGAAGCTACGTCGCAGATTCCAATGGCAAGCTTACGTTTAAGGAAGGTGTCTTGGTAGAGGCCGTTCGAAAGGGTTGGTGGATCATCCTGGACGAGTTGAATTTGGCTCCTTCCGAGGTTTTGGAAGCTCTTAATCGACTGCTGGATGACAATCGCGAGCTGTTTCTGCCCGAAACGCAGGAGACAGTAAAACCTCATCCGAAATTCATGTTGTTTGCGACACAAAACCCTCCAGGGCTCTACGGTGGACGAAAGGTGCTGTCACGTGCGTTCCGCAATCGATTTTTGGAGATTCAGGTTGATGAAGTTGCGTCTAGCGAGCTTCAAACAATCTTGCAGGAGCGCAGTTCGCTGCCTCCGTCGTATTGTGGAATTTTGATTGATATCATGCGGCAGCTGCAACTTGTTCGGCAGCAGTCATCGGTTTTCGCCGGGAAGTCAGGCTTCATTACTACCCGCGACTTGCTTCGGTGGGCCGAACGTCGACCAGCAACTAAGCAGGCTCTAGCTGAGGAAGGTTACTGTTTGCTGGCCGAGCGATTGCGGAAGGATGAGGAGAAGCAAGTGGTCAAGCAGGTTTTGGAGAAGAAGTGCAACGTCAAAATCGACCTGGATGCCCTGTACTACCGTGGCAAGCCCCGCGAGTCAAATCTGCTGAATGAAAATGGTGAGATTGAGCAGGAGACGGTATGGGGTACTAAGGAACAGTTCGAGCATGTCCAAGCAATGGTGGAACAGGCTATTGAAGAAGCTGCTACCGGCAAATCAAGCAACGGCGAGCCAAAATCGGCAGGCAATGCAGCAGGTTTGGAAAAAATTAGTGTGACGAAGTCACTACGAAGACTCTTTGCGCTTGTCGGACGTTGTTTGCAGAACGAGGAGCCTGTTCTCCTGGTTGGAGAAACTGGTTGCGGAAAGACTACTGTTTGCCAGTTGTACTCGCTTCTTTTCTCTCAGCCGCTCCACATCCTGAATTGTCATCAGCACACTGAGACTTCGGATTTCCTTGGTTGCTTGCGACCTGTGCGAGGGAAAGAGAAGACCGCTCAGGAGCTGGAAGAGGCGCTTGTAAGTTTCTTTGCGGTGGGTGACGGGTGTATCGATGAACAGGAAATCGAGCAGCGCCGGGCTGACGCCAAATCCATGGGTGTAAGTGCTATGCTTACTAGGTTTGAGAACGCGCGCGCTAGCGCTCTGGATGGTGATTCGATGCCGCAGAAGGAGCTTGCTGAGCAGGTTGACGTGTTAAAGCGTCGGTTCCAATCCATTTTCGAGTGGGCCGACGGTCCTCTGGTGGAGTCGATGAAGAACGGTGATTTAATTCTGATCGATGAGGTAAATCTTGCAGAAGATGCCGTGCTGGAGCGTCTAAACAGTGTCCTGGAACCGTCGCGCACACTGCTGCTCGCTGAAAAGGGTGGCGACCAAGTGGAAGAGATTGTAGCTCACCCGAAGTGGCGTGCGATGGCAACGATGAACCCTGGTGGCGATTTTGGTAAGCGCGAGTTGTCTCCTGCCTTGCGTAACCGTTTCACCGAGATCTGGGTACCAGCAATTTCGGACTTGGATGATATCGCCACGATCATTCGTGACAGACTGATTGGACCCCGAGGGGTTGTTCCGCCACCTCTCGCCATTCCATCAGCGGCAATCGATGACTTAGGTTCTCTGTGCAACCCTATCCTGGGTTTCGTGAAGACTTTCAACGAGGTAAACGGAGGTGTCGGTGGGTGCGGAGCTGTGACTTTGCGCGATATTCTCAGTTGGATTAATTTCATCACATCCGTCGTGGAGAAGCAAGACGTTGACTCATCGCTGAAGGTGACGGCGTGGACAGCGTTTGTGCAAGGTGCAGCACTGTCTATTCTGGATGGTCTTGGTCTCGGCTCTGATAAAGCACTACACACGGCTCTGAAGGCTAGAGAGAACGCTTACCGCTACTTGTTGGCGCTGGTGCCAGATGATGACCACCTTGTTAAGCAAAAAGTGATCGACTCGCTGAATGTCACGACGCTGTCTGTTGAAAACAGCATTGACCAGTTGAACTCATTTGCTTCGGAGGGGGCCACAGAAGGGAGGTTTGGCATTAGCCCATTCCTTGTCCCACGCGGACCTGATCCTGTGAGAAGGAAGCCATCATTCTCTCTGAAGGCCCCGACGACGATGTCAAACTTGTACCGCGTTTTGCGTGCCATGCAGGTCAGCCGCCCCATCATTTTGGAAGGTTCTCCAGGTGTCGGCAAGACCAGTTTGATCAGTGCATTGGCGGCAGCTTCTGGTCACCGTCTTGTCCGTATCAACTTGTCAGAGCAGACGGACATTTCTGATCTCTTCGGATCGGATCTACCTGCCGCCTCTTCGCCTGGTATGAATGCGGGTGACAAGGATAGCGAACATACTGACGGAGGAAACTCTAGTGGCATGTTCGAATGGTGCGATGGCGTGTTTTTGCGTGCTCTGAAAGCCGGTGATTGGGTTCTACTCGATGAGCTTAACTTGGCATCGCAGTCTGTTCTGGAGGGTTTGAACTCGTGTCTGGATCACCGAGGCAGCGTCTACATCCCGGAGCTCGACCGCGAGTTTGAGTGCCCACCGTCTTTCCGAGTGTTTGCGGCGCAAAACCCACTTCGACAGGGTGGTGGTCGTAAGGGACTTCCGAAGTCTTTCTTGAACCGATTTACCCGAGTCTTTGTCGAGACACTGCACGAGCAAGATCTTATCCATATCGCGAGCTCAATGCATCCTGCACTACGCTGTGCAGTCGCTGAAACGGATATGAATGACTCAGCGTTAGCAGGGCAAACTTTGCTCGAGCGGATGATCGGCTTCAACCGAGCGGTGCATGAGGACACCATGGTGAACTGCAGGTACGGACGTCTTGGTGCACCGTGGGAATTCAACCTGCGCGACGTGTTCCGTTTCTGTGACTTGCTCAAGCAACAAGCACAACTAGCAGACAGTCCCGACCGCCAACTACAGGCGTTGAGTTACTACGTGAACTTCATCTACGTGGCAAGAATGCGCTCTGCTCGCGACCGCGAGTTAATTTCTCGCCGATTCGAGGAGTTCTTTGGTGTAAAACCAATGGATCTGAGTGCTGCTTCTCTTCGCATATCTGCAGATTTTGTGGAGATCGGCAGTGCATTGCTTAAACGACAAGATATGCACATTAGTGTTGCGCCGCCATTATTTAACTTCTTGCTGAAACCGATGGAGGCGTTGGTGCATTGCGTGAATATGTCGTGGCCAGCTCTTCTTGTTGGACCACCAGCGAGCGGAAAGACATCATCGATCCGTCTACTGGCTGCTTTGAGTGGCAACACTTTGCATGAACTGGGAATGAGTGCTGGAACGGATGCTACAGAGCTGCTCGGCTGCTTTGAGCAAGTAGATGTTGGACGAAAGCTGCGTGACATCAAGCAGAAGATCCAAATTGTCTACGAAAAGGTGCTTCAGAAACTGATGCTCACATCTTCGTCTGTCGGGGTTTCTCAGAAGAAGAGAGCTACGACTTCAAAGAAGGCAAACCGTATCAGCAGCACGTGGTGGGCGCTCACCACGCGGGAAAAATACTACAGCGAAAATGCATCTCCGCGGAGTCGTGATGGAAGCGGAAAGAAGCTCAAAACGAAGAAGCTGCCAAAGGGACAACTGGATGAGGTGGTTGTTGATTTGATGAAGGATGTAGTCAGCATGATCCAGAAAACTGAGGTCGAAAATGAGGAGACACTATCGTTGCTTGCTGGCTTTTTGAATGACATCAACAGCGTGGTGCAACTCAGCAAGTCCAACTCAATTGCAAGCTGCTTCGAGTGGGTGGACGGTACTCTAATTCAAGCCATGGAGAAGGGCGAGTGGGTGCTGCTGGACAACGTCAACTTTTGCGGCTCGTCTGTACTGGATCGATTGAATGCACTGATGGAGACTGGTGGCGAGATGCTCATCAACGAGTGCGGCATTATCAACGGCAAACTTCGTGTCATTAAGCCCCACAAGAACTTCCGAATGTTTTTGGCTATGGATTCTCAATATGGTGAGGTTTCCCGTGCGATGCGAAATCGGTGTGTTGAGATCGCCCTTGTGGAAGAGGACGCTCCGCGACTGGATCTTATCAAGATCGCACTGGCGTGTGGAATTCCAGGTTTTGCTCTTTCTCAAGCCTTCCAAGCTGCTCATGAGCGTGTGGTGAACAAGATAGGAGAGTTTATGGTGGCGACGAAATACGGTCGCATTAACCGTCGACACTTGGAGAACTGGTCTTTGCTGGCTTCTGCTGAGCTTTCGCGTGGAGTGCAACCCCTTGACGCAATCGCCGAGTCTTTTCAACGCGTGTATGGTGACGGGTTGCTGGCCCAGCTTGATCTGAGCCAAGAGGTTCTGGAGTTGTTCCTCGGCGCGCTCCAGGCTTCACAGCAAAACGCTCAAGGTCAGCGTGCGCTTCCGATGATTGCTGCACCTTCTACACTGGTGTTGTGTCAACAGAGCGAGAGTTTTGTGCTTCAGCGAGATGTTGCTTATCTTGAACACCTTGTTCTTTCTTCGCAGAAATCAGAAAACAGTGGCGCGAGCGATCTGCAGCTGAGTTGGCTAACTCCTGAGGTGAGTATCACTAACTGCGAAGACATCCCAATCCCCGATGGAGACAGCAATTTAGATGCTTGGATGAAATGTGTTGCATCGCGGTGCAAGCGCCAGGAGACAAGTTTCTCTCAGAGAGCTCTAGAAGAAGCTCGTGATCACCTATCATCGAAGTCGTTTTTTGGGCTAGAGGACGCAAACGCACCTTTGGCTGTGATGCTAGCCCCTTTCGCACTACGTCGTATTGTGGAGGTAGCGAGTTCATGCGGCAACATCAACACCAACTGGTCAATGACATCGGACCGCCTCCTTTTCGCCTTGGAGAAAATTGCTCGTGGAGCAGCTGACAACGCAAATACGTTACGATCGGTTGAGTTGCTTGCCCGCTACCTTCAGTCGATGACGAAGACTGAGTTGTACGCCAACATTTCTCAAAAGATGGATGAAACGGTACGACACTTGACGAGTTTGCTGGACAGGGCGACCAGCTTGCCCCCGACGCCAGTGTATCTTGCAGCCAACCATGCGGCTTTCTTGCGCTTGCAATCTCTTGTTGCTGAACGTGTCGCAAGCACTCCGGCCAAGAAGGCCGACCTTGACAGCGTTTGGAAGACTATGCTGATCGCTCAACGACAACTCGAGCTACTCGACGGTGTGGAGTGGTTAAGATTCTGCGAGCAGGAGCAGTATCTCCACGTTGATGCACTTTTCGCTGCAACGTCAAAGGACAGCAAGCGCAGGCGTAACAAGGGCAGCCTTGAGAGCAGTCTGAACAACCTGTCAGTGCTGCAGCAGTCCTACGCTGTGCACAAGTATCACGCTGACCGTTCCAACGTGGAAAATGAGCTGATATTCTTGGTTCATCCGCTTCTGAACGCGTTTGACGCTTTTCTTGCAGCGTTCATTCGAGACTTTTCTGATTCGGTGATGGATCTTTTGTTTTTCGAGGCTGTTGAAGCTGTACTCCGGAACCGATTTGAGTTTTCGATCCAATTGCGAGTGCAGGTGCTCGAGTGGGCACACTTCCTTATCCACTGGCAGTGGCTGAAGAAGTCACTACTGCGATTTGCGAAGCTTATTGAGCAGCATCCAGCTGGCTCATTTACGTGGAGCTCACACTGGAGTAACTTGCTGGATATGTCCCAGCGCATGCAGGAAACAATTGAGCAGCTCATCGGCTGCGGATCCAGGAAAAACGTGCTCTGGAAGAAGGGAGGTCACTCGTTACTCCCGAGCAGTGCTGACCTGTGGAAGGCTGAATACCTGCTAAACCGACTGTCCGAGACGTTTATGCAAGTTAATTCGACGTCCTTCTCTGCTCTTTCCGTGGGCGCTTCTGGGGGCCCTGCGGATGGCAGGGTCGATGTGCTCGCGCTTTTGTTCGGTGGCGTTGCCTCTATGGAAGCTGCAATGAAGAGCGGGAAGCTGGACGTGTCGTCGCTGTTTTACGTGGACGTTGACTCTCGCAAGGAGGTCTTGTATGCGCTTTGTGCGTTCTCGTACCTAGCTCAAGAGCAAACACGAGGAAAAAGCAGAGGTGCATCCACAGCACAGCAGCCACATGCACTTATGGCGGAAGAGTTGTTCAAGCTGCCTAGTGTACTCCTGAAGAAACTACAGGAGAAACAGTCTGAGATGACGGAGCTTATCTCGAAGAAGACATTGTACTTGAGTGAGATTGAGGACAACGCTGACAGCCACGTGGATTTGTTGAGTGAAGAGGACAGCCGTATCGGCAAGGATGCGCCCATCCTGTTGTTCGACATGAAGGAGAGCGCACTGTTGATGGACCGGATGGTGACTTTCCAGCTGAGCCCGATGTTGGAGCATGCTCTTGCTCGCCAAGAACTTCAGGCTATTACGGAGCTGGTGCACGTGCTGAACATGTATCGCCTGTGCAAGAACGAGTGGTCTCAAACGAGATACGTTGAAGTGGTGAAGGGTATTTCGAACGTCCTGAAGTTGCTGGAAGGCATCATTGGGGAGTTATTGCGACTGGGACTTCGCGATCCAGCTTGCTTCTATGCCTACCAAGACATCGTGTGGTGCGGGCATAAGTTTGTTTCTCTGAGTAGTTCCAGCGAGGTGCAAGGTGACCAGGCTGCCGAGCTTGAGCGGTTTGCTTCTGTGGTTCAGTCACACCTGAACGGCGTGTTGTTCAAGTTCCACCAATTCTTGCGTTGCAATAGCTTCAACCAAGTGGATCTTATCTCGTTGGAGGTTTTCGATACTCGAAGGAAGTTGCGCAAGGCTAACAAGCGTCTGCCCGCTGTGAGTAGTGACGTTGCAGACCACGCTCAGGTGATTGCAGGCTACCCACGTTTGTTCCAGGCCGTCCAGAGTGCAGTTGTACTAAAAAACATTGCAGAGGTGGATTTGGAAGAGTCTATGTGCCCTACCAGCGAGGCGCAAATGCGTGCTGCACGACTGGAGAAAATCAAGAGCCATTTTACAACTGAGCAGGCCCAGACAGGAAAGATGATGTCGAGCGCAAGCAGTTCGTTTGTGAGAGAACTTTTTGTAGCGACGGTACTTGCTTTCGAGTCGACATTTCAGGAGGATTCCGCATCTGCTGCTCAGTGGAAACAGGCCCAGTCTCTTCTTCTTCAGTTTGCGGATAGTCCACAAACTTTTGATGCCAACGCTCAAGTAAAACTGTTGAAGGCTATGCGAACTTCTGGGGACAGCACGTTTGTGACACTGGTCGATGCACTTGTGGCACCGTTGATGACGTCTTTGGCTAGTGGAAGCTCAAGTGCAATTGGAGAGAGTATGGTGTTGCTGGGGTTGTGGCGCTTCGAATTACTTCTCCCGTCTTCACCGGTGGATCCCGTTACGAAGCCGTTAGTGAAGAAGGAGAACTTGCTAAACCGCTTGGCAATGCTCACCATGCAGGATGCTGCAAACTCTTCGATTCATCGACTCAACCCTTCGCCTGTGTCGTCAGCGGAATCTGTGGAAAATGAAGCTCGTTCGTTGCGTGATTTATACGACCAAGTGATGGAAGTGTCCGCCCATGCTATCCAGCGTTACCAGCCAAGCAAGCCGCGCAGTGACGCTGGAACGATGGACTCTAGTGAGTTCGGAATGAAGCCCGTGGCGACCTCTGTATTTGGAGAGCTCTTCCGCGATCTGCTGCGTTTTAACGCTACGGTGATGCCAGCTGAAAAAATGTTGGCGTTACTTTCCACGGTTCGATCGTCAAAGTTGTCGCAGCAGCGCAAACGTGAGCTCTTGCGCGAACTGGATATGTTCCAACAGACGTCAGAAAGCTTCCTTGCTCAACTGTCGAAGAAGTTTGGCGAGTGTTTCCGAGATATCTTGGAACCTGTAGCAGCTGCAATTTACTGCGTGAAGGAGGGTGTTGCACTGGTAACATGGTCGCTGTATGAGAAGCTTAAGGATGTCTCACTGAAAGAGCAGCAGAAGGAGACCCTGGCCCTCTCTCTTGTGCAATTCCCGTCTACTTTGAACGTGAACACGGTGGATCAGTCTTGGCGTGGAATCCAGTTGATGCTGCAAACTGTCGGGACACCTGCCACGTCAATTTTATTCGGTGCTGGTGTATCCAACAAACGCAAGGTCGAGGTGGCTTTGCTGGACGTGGCACTGTCAAAAATGGAGTTTCTTTTCCGCGAAACTTTGATGACTTCACGAACAAACCGCGCCCTAGACTCCACGTCGGTTGAGACTGCCCTAGGAAGCAGCAAGACCCTGTTTGATTTGTTTTTGGCGAAGTGGCAAGAACAGAAAGAACGCGAAGAGCAAAAACGAAAGGAGGAGGAAGAGCTGTTCAAGTACAAGGTGCGTCAGCTGGACTTGGAAACAGAGGAGGAACTGTTGGAGAAGGAGTACCGCGAGCAATTCCCAGACTACAGTAGCCGTGATTTCGAAGCGTTTTTGAGCCCAAATCAGGCTGGTGCTGAGGGATCGGATCTGCCAACGGCGGCAGACATGGATATGCTGATCACAGACAACATTATGCAGCGATTGTGTGAAACGCACGTGAAGTTGTACGCAGAGACCGCGAACTCTGAAATCGCAATTACCAAGGACGAGATTGTGAACACATTCGCGAGGGCGTTCTCTTTGGCGGTAAAGTTGCGCAAATCGTTGAATGCGACGGCTTCCACCACTATTGAGAGAGCTGTGGCATCATCTGGAGTCTTGGCTGCCTCGCTGGTACAAGCTCGCCTCGGTAGTAGCGTTGGTCTGAAAAAGGGTGCCGTTCCGTCGTTCCAGGCATTAAACAGTGACTACATTCGAGGGGTCGACTTTCATCGTGACCCGCTGGTCAAGGAAGTTGTGCTTGTTGCAGAACCGTTGCAACGTTTGATGGTGAAGGTCCAGTCGCTCTTGGCTCAATGGCCTGACCATGCGATCCTACAGCAAATCGTACTCATTTCTGACCGTATCCGCAACTTCGAGATCAGTTCTCCGCTGGTCCGCACACTAACTGGTGTTGAACTGCTGCTGCGCAAGGCACAGGAGTGGGAGATGTATGCGGCACGCGCGTACTCAATAAGCGACGAGCTAAGCGCTCTGTCAGCCTTGGTGACGCGGTGGCGAAAGCTGGAGCTCTACTCGTGGCCGCACCTACTCTACGTCAAGGAGAAACAGCACCGCTTCATGGCACAGAAGACGTGGATCAGCATGTACTCGCTGCTCACGGCGCAGTTCGAATCGGACGCCGGTATGGTCGATGACACTGATATCAACAGTGCGAACCCGCAAAATCTGCAGTGGCTTCACCTAAGCCACCTGTCGAAGTGGCTTTTTACCCCGCTAGACGAGAACAGAGCTGGTGTTCAGGCACTAAGCGATGCCGCACGAGAGAGTCTAGCCAAGCAGCGTGAGTTCATGACCAGACTGTTCGAGACACTGGATGCCTACATTCGTTCATGCCCTATCGGCCAGTACGAGACTCGCCTGCTCGTGGTGTATTCGTTCTGCGCACAGCTGTTCATGGAGCTTTGGAGTCCTTCCGAGCGCCAGGGATCATCGACTGACTTTGCCACAAAGTCTTCGAAGTACGCGTTGGCCAACATGCTGTACCATTTGTACCGGTACTACAGCCAACATTTGGGCTACTTGGAGCGCCAATGGAGTGGCCTTAAGGCGCCAATTCAGCGTAAACTGGTTGAGTTTGTCAAGATCTGCCGGTGGGATGAACAAACGTACTACTCACTCGCGGAGTCTGCGGAGAAGTCGCACCGCAAGTTGATGAAGTTTGTACGTAACTACGATGCTGTGCTGACTGTGTCCATGCAAACCGTAATTGATGCTTCAACGGACAGTGGGATCACGAAAGACGGCGGTTTTGTTGGAATTCACTCAACGAAGGCTGAGCTTGCAGGCCTCAACGACAGTGTTGTGGTCCCGAAGGTCGTTGAGCAGCATGATGAAAATGATGGCCACGAGGTCTCTACTGAGGGAGAGACTGCAGAGGGCGAGAAACCGAAGGTCAAGGTGCTGACGGAGGAGGAACCACAGGATTTCGAGAGGCCCCCTGTGTTGCGACTGATTCATACAAGTTCACCATGTGGTGTATCAAGCGAAGATGGTGCAATGCTTCAAAGGTCTTCGTATGCAGAGCAGCTTCCAACGCTCTCGAAACGAGTCGCGAAGTATACCCAGAAGCACATTCTATCGCACGAGCAAGTGGAGCGCCGCCAGCAGGTGCGCGAACTGTGTGAGGATCTCTGCGAAACAATTTTCTACCGTATGTTCAAGCTTCAGAAGGCAACGGGGCTGCCGAAGGGTGCGAAGAAGAAGGCACTAATTGACCTACTAGGCGAGCTCAAGACCCAGGGCATGACATACCACCGCCTGCAGTTGCCTGCTGAGCAACAGCAGATCCAACAATTGTTTGAGCTGGATGTGCCTGATGTGGAGAACTGTCTTCAAGTTGACCAATTGGAGACTGCGGTGGACCCCGAGAGCTTGCTGACAGCTTCCAGTGTCCGCGGGCTGAAGGGTAAGAAGAAGCGGGGCAAGAAGAAGAGCAAACAGGCTGGAGGCGTGCCACAGGTTGAAGTATCGAATGAAACCTCGGCGAAGAATTCGCCAACGTGGCTGTGGCAACGTGCTGACGGATACTATTATCGGTTCCTAGGACAACTGGCGTCGTTGCGGTACAGCGCTATGACAAGCTTTTCGCACGATCTGTCGTCGAGCGAAACCGAGCGCATGAGTGGCTACGCGGAGAATATGCTGTTCACGATGCTACAGCAGCGACAGATCCTCCACGCTACTTCTCTCAGTCACGAAAAACTTGTCGACGGATTAACATCGCTGAAGTTGATGAAGGAGTTCAAGAAAAACTACCTTGCATCTAGCAGCAACGATGAGGCTGCTTTCAACCCGAAAACAGCGAGTGAATGGCAGTCGTTCCAGCAGACATCCGTCGCTGCATTGCACCCCTGTCTGCGTGAGCTTGAGATCTCGGTATTAAAGATTCTGCAGCCGTCGACAGAGACCTCATCGGTTGTGTTGGAAGTCCGTCAGCAGTTCCAGCGAATCTTTGAGCGATGCAATACCATCCAGAAGTCGTTCACTGACAGTACTGGTCTGATCCAGTCGCTTGGTGTGCCTGCGATTCCTCACCGTGCTGTGAACGCTAGCGAGGATGCCGGTGGCGATGCCGCTATTGTAGCCTTTGCCCGACCATCAAATCGTGTGTATGGTGTGTCCCCAGTTATTTCGCGGGTTGGGTCGTCGGCAAATTGCTCGCAAAAACTCCCTGTGGCAATTGATGTGCTGAAGGCTAACACTACTCACTTCGGCGAAATTCAAACTCTTCTGTCGAACATTTCTTCAGCATTTGGGATCGTGACGACACCGAGCTGCTTTGAAGACTGCCTTGCTGAGTACGCTAGCATTGTCCGCGATAATTGCAAGTTTGAGCAGACACATGAGACCAGTGGCAGCTCGTTCTCGTCAAATGGTGACCGAAAGGTTTACGAGGAAGAAAGCGCGCAATCGATGGCGATATTCAGTGAGAACTACGACAAGCTTGTTGAGACCGTGCTGGTGTCGATCCAGGATTTGACGAAGCTTTCTAAGGAGACTGAATCAGCGCCCACTCAAAGTGATGAAGATGAGGAAGACAATGAGGCGCAGTCGCTTCGTGATCAGCTTGCAACGCTGTCTACGATGGTGAAGGACTCGCGCGTAAACCATATTGCATCGAAGCTTGGTAAGCTACTGGACCAGTTGCAGACTCAGTATGACCAGCTTGTTAGCACTCAGTCGGAGGAGTGGAAGCGAGCGTTTGTGACATCACTATCGCTTCTGGAGCGTTTTGAGCCGAGCCTGGTCGATGTGCGTGGCATTAGCCGACAGCTGCTTGTCGACTTCCTTGTGGCACACAAGAGTGTGATGAAACTTGAGTACGTTCTCGTACGAATCTTCCGGAACCTGTTCCAGCACGGCTTCTGCCGAACGGACGAGGAGAAGAACGACCAAGAGGGCGACGGAGGTGCCGGAAAAATGCAGTTCCAGGACGACGTGGAAGGAACTGGCATGGGCGAAGGCGAAGGTAAGAAGGACGTGAGCCACGAGATCGAGGATGAAGAGCAACTTCTGGGCTTGCAGGGCGATCAGCAGGAGGAACCCGAGCCGCCAGCTGACCAGAAACCCGAAGACACGGGCCTGGAAATGCAGAATGACTTTGAAGGCACGATGCAGGACGTGCCCGACGACGAGAAGGAGGAAGACCAGGACGAGAATGAAGACGACGAGGAAGAGCTTGACCGTGAAATGGGTGAATTCGACCAAGACGATGAGAATGTCGTGGATGAGAAGATGTGGGGTGAAGACTCGGACGACGATAAAGACAACATCGACAAGGAGAAGGAGAAGTTCGAGGAAGACTCGAAGGTGGAAGGCGAGGCACTGGATGATGAAGTGCGTGGCAAGGACGGCAACGAGGAAGATAAGGACGACTCGAATAAGAAGGAAGAGGACAAGCAGAAACCACAGCTTGATCAGTCGGATGACAGAGGTGCCGATGATGATGATGGCGGCGACGGCGATGATGGCGACGGCGACGATGACGAGAAGATGGAAGAGGAGGTCAACGACGACTTCGAGGACAAGTACGAAGACCATCACGATGTCGACCCGACAGAGCGAGAGGAGGGTCACGGAGAGGACGAAGCTGAGGAGGAGCACGGCGACGAGCTTCCGGAAGACATGCAGCTTGACAAGGACGGTGACGATGGCGACGCCGAGGGAGACAACCCGGACGATGAAAACATGGACAAGCTCGATGATCCAGAGGACGAAGCGGCTGAAGATGACGCGGATGGGGAAGAAACTGGTGGTGCCGAAGATGACGAGGACGCCGAAGAGGAGAACGAGGATGAACAGCTAGACAATGCAGTTCAGCTTGGTGGCGGCGGTCTTGAAGACGAACCGGAACAAGCTGAGGAGAAGGAGGAGGAAGACGCAGAGCAGGCTGACGGTCCTGAGAGTACTGAGGAGGAGCAGGCAACTTCTACGGTTGCTGGTACACAGTCGAAGGATGGCCAGGATGAACTTGAAGCGGATGAGCAGGAGGCGGAGGACCAAGAAATTGAGGATGAGAATGCTCAGGACCAGGACCAGGACCAGGAGCAGAGCAACGACGACAGCAGTAGTAGCCGTGCTCAAAAACAGAGCAGCAGCAACGACCAGGACGCGAAGCAGGAATGGAAGCCACAGTCGCAGGTCGATAGCAATCCGGACCAGGAGCGTCCTCGCGAGAAACGTCGCGATCGCCGTGAACCGAACCCGTACCGGAACGCCCAGGAAGCGCAGGAGCACTGGAAGAAACGAGTGGAGATGGTTGACCGTACGGAGGAGGAGAAGGAATCGGATAACAACAGCTCCGAGAAGCAGGAGAAGACTGCCGAGATGACGACGGCGGAGTTTGTTGATGACGACGAGGAAATGGAGGATGTGGAGCACGCACTGGCTGCTGCCGATGAGAACCAGGTCATGAACCAGCCCCGCTCTGAGGAAGAGGAGAACGAGAATGTCGAGAAGGAGGAAGAAACGAACCCTGGAAATGGAGCTACGGCTATGGAAGTCGACGAAGAAAAGAAGACTGAGGAGTCGACTGAGGAGCAGGAGCAAAAGGATAAACCCAAACCTGTGAAGCAGGAACCTGAGCCTAAGACTGACTCGGCTGCAGCTGATGATAATGCGACGAAGCAGGAGAAGCTGGATGAACATGAGATGAAGCCGGAGAACCCCACTGAGGGTGGAGAACACGAGCTCCTGGACGAGGAGGCGGAGCATGCGCTCCCATCGAGGTTGCGCGACCTGGACTTGACCAACACCATACAGGACCAGGAAGCGGGTGATGAAGCGGAGGCTAGAGCGGTGAAACTGCTCTCTCCGGATGAAGTTGCTGCGTTGCGTGATGAACTGGACTCGTTTATTGCGAGCTGGTCGTCGCAGTCGGAGCAGGAACGCGGTGCGGATTTGTGGGCCAAGTACACGGTTCTGACTGCTGGTGCGTCGCAGCGTCTGTGCGAGCAGCTCCGGTTAGTGTTGGAGCCCATGCTTCGTGCTAAGTTGGAGGGTGACTTCCGTACGGGCAAGCGCATCAACATGCGCAAAGTGATCCCATACATCGCGAGCCAGTTCCGCAAGGACAAAATCTGGTTGCGGCGTACACGCCCGTCCAAGCGTCAGTACCAGGTGATGCTGGCGATCGATGACTCTGAGTCTATGGCAGACAACCATGCTGGTCGATTAGCTCTGGAGGCTCTTGCCACCCTGTGCAAGGGTATGACACAGCTTGAGGTTGGCGAGATTTCTGTTGTGAAGTTCGGTCAAGATCTGGAGCTGTTGCACGCTTTCGACACGCCGTTCACGGACGATGCCGGCAGTCGTCTCATCGGCCGCTTCGGCTTCCAGCAGAAGAAGACCAACATGGTGCAGACGCTGGATACGATCTTGCAGTTGCTCGAGACGGCCAAGCAGTCATCTTCAGCTGCCAGCAGCACAGTCGAGTTCACGCAGATCGTGTTCTTGATCTCGGATGGACGCTTCGACTCGGATGGCCGTGTCCGTATCCGCAAACAGATCGAGACGGCTCTCGAGCGCCAGCAGCTGATCGTGTTGCTCATCGTGGATCAAGGCGCAGCCGAGACTGAGACCAGCAATCAGCAGCAGACGTCCATCTTGGACACACAGAGCGTCACGTTCGAGAAGGGTAAGGTGCGCATGGGGCCGTATCTGGAGAACTACCCGTTCCTGTACTACGTGCTACTGCCCACGTCGGCGATGCTGCCAGAAATCCTGTCGGACTCGCTCCGTCAATGGTTCGAGATGCTGCAGGCCAAAAGCTGAGCTGCATGATCGATAACTGTACATTTACATATCACTCACTACATAATAGACGAATAAATAGAATGCATTACTAGAAACTGTGTTTTCAGGTCCTGAATATCCTAAAATTCAGGATAAGACTCTTTAAGAGTTTGTCAATGACCAAGTTCTCGACTTGGGACCGAGCGACTTCCCCCGGTTGAAGCTAACCGAGTCTCAAGGATCTCACGGAAGCATACCACCTTCGTAGGATTTCCATCATATTTTCATACTACATTGCACTTTAACCGAGTTTGAACCTTGAATATATGAATATAAAAAAATTGCAATCCATATTTGAGTGTCCGACTTTGAGAGAAATGATGTTCGAGGTTGGCCGGGCAAAGTGTACATATACTTACTGTACATTAGTTAGTTACCTGCTCTTATAATTAACCTATTAACAGACGTAAATATTGTGATTTCTCAGATAAATTGATTTCCTGGAATGCAAAGTGCTGCATTTTAGAGTTTATCCGATTGCTGCATGTTCGCTGACCCAAACGCTAGAATCAAAGTGAAGCCTGAAAATCGTATTGCTGCTGGCCACAACGATAAATATCTAATTTCTTAACAAATGAATTGTGTTGCAGTGTATTTTTATTTGGAATGGCTGTGGCTACAGCACGGAAGAAAGGACGAGGAGATCTCACACACTCCAATTATCTGCGTAGAGGTTAGAAATACAAGTGAACGTTACCAGTGATTTCAAGGAGCCCTGTTCTATCACAGCGGTGCTGTAATTCCAACAGCATTTTCAAGTTACTGTACATGTAGTTCAAGTTAGTTGAGTGACTGAACTCGTATTCAGATGCATGTAAGCTTCGTCATTTGCATGGACTCGTATTCAAGCGTACGTGACAGTTTTTGAAGTTTTGATGACGAGATTAACAGACTTCTTCAACGCTGGGTAGCAATGAATCGTTCTGCAATATTCAGAATCAAAACGAGGAGATGCGGACAGTAATATCTGGCGCACAGCAACATTGGGGTTGGTCTGACATGTGAAGCGTCCACTAAATTTATTTATCATTGTTAGTTTATATTCCTTCTAGTGAGCTCTGCTTGCCTCTTGCCCCACATAGCCATGTACTTCTTCGGGTACTTTTCGATGTCCGTCACCCCAATCTTGCCTAGCTTCTGGACAATTTGTGGTGGAAATACTCTTTTAGCGAGCCAATCCTGAAGTTTTGTCGTTACAACGGCATCTCCACCGTTGCGCATGTACCACTCAACATACTTGCTGGTGTCTGTCACCCCAATCTCATTCAGGTTGTACTTGACTTGCGATGGAAGTATCTTTTGACCCAACCAGGCTTCGAGCTTCGGCAAGATGATGGCGTTGTCAGCATCCTTGATGTACAGCTGAATGTACCTGTTGACATCCCTCGACGCGATATCCTTCAGATTCTGCTTGACTTGCGACGGGAATAACTTTTGGCCAAGCCATTCTTTGAGCTTCGGCAATACGATCACATCTTCTGCCGTCGCCGTTAGGTTTGGAACCTTGTTCGAATACTTGGCAAGATACTTGGCGTAATATCTAGCGAAGTTGTTGAAATTCTTGTCAGTTAAGCGTGCAACTTTCAGTTTCTCCAAGACCCTCGTAGGAGATAGTCCGCGGGCAAGCATCACATTCAGCTTGGCCTTCATCCTGATAGCCTTCACAGACATGCCAATAACCGTCGCCGCGCTAATATCTCTCTTTTCGTCATACTTCGTCACCGGCTCGTCAACAATAGCGGACTTGTCGCTCGTCCTCAAGAACCTTATGCTAGTATAATTCTTACTCTCGGTGACGAAGTGAGACCTGGATGATGTATCGGGTGCTACCAGCTTCGACAGCGTGATGTCTTCAGAGTCTGTGGCAGTGGTGGGCACAGCACTGCTACGTCCAACGAAGGCAGCCACAAGCGCTAGCACGAGGACGACGATGACGACAACCTGGCGCATACCGTAGCTGCTCGGTTTTCGGTTAGCACTTGCGTGCACTACCAACATTCGAGAAATGAGAGGGTCCTGGATGTGATGCGCTGTATATGTTTACCACACGCTCTTCTATGATCATTTATTCACCTTTTTTGTAAGTACAAATGATCATTTGATTGGCGTCGTTGCGTCGGGTAGGCACTTTTTTGAGGAAACGCTACATCGAACTACGGGCGGTCGACTGAATAGATTGATCAAACGAAGAAGCTGTTACTACATGTAGTACCGGTACACGTACAGTATACATATAATACTGTACAATGTACAGTATTACATGTATACTGTCCGTGTAACAGCTTCATCGTTTGATCAATCAATTCAGTCAAAACTGTATTGACAATATTGCGAGGCACAATACATTTTGGCAAACGAGTGGTGGACTTATTAGCGTCATGTGGTGGATTTACGTAGGAACATGTATGAACTGTATGTTCGTCCTAAGAACTGGATCCGAGATGGATTATATTAGCTCAATGCTTGGCGAACGGCTCAGTGCTCCAATAAATATACTGCACGTAACTGGAGCTGCGAGCAACTGAACACTGCAGTGCATTAATCAAAGTACTTCTATGTACACGTATTACGCTTTGCAGTTGTTTGCATACATTTTTAGGCGCCATAAATGACAACCAGTGCTCGTAAATGTGTGTAAAAAATGCATACCCCTCGATATAAAACCATTGCAAAATTCATCGGCATTTAGGATAACTCGTATTGACCTCTTTCCGATACCAAAGAATGCTACGTGTATGATGAATTCCCTGAACATGCAGTGGCTTGTGTTTGCGTTTGGCGCTCGCTTATCTGATATCTGGACACCTAACGGATGAATTGCTGCAACCCAGCCATAATTGCAATTTTCAAAGTGCAAAAGTAACATATTTAGCGTTACAGACAACCACGGACCAGCACTGACCATAGTAAACCGGAGTCTACGAAAAAATACGCCAGACAGCTCATTGGACAAAAGTAAGAGCCGACTCCTATAAAAAGGTCAATATCTCAAGAAAAAAGACAATTTGAAGTAAAAAAAAGAGGCAAGTTTATTGCTTACATGAACTCGACAGCTTCGAACTGCCGAGGAATTGCCTTCTTAAAACTATTACGAGCAGTATCATCAGAAATACTGTTCCAGGCCACAATAGTTCGTTTTATAATGCCAAGCCGCTTTTCCTTCGCTGATTTGGGGCTCGGGCCTTTTTGGTGTATCCATGTGCTGCGCAGCGCCGACTTGAGCGGGCCCATGACGCCCACATCAAGCGGCTGGCAGGTGGAGGTGCTGTTAGCCGGCAATTGATACACCACAGAGACAGCTTTTTCAGCCATTACCTGCTGCCCTTCCTCGGAGACGTGGGAGTCAAAGTTGTCCGCGAGCATGACGGCAGGTCCGTCCAGCTCACGTGGCAGCACCTCACTGGCATAATAATCCCAGCATCTCTCGTCCATCCAAGCGTTCTCTTGAACGCAGTAATAGGGTATTTCTTGAGCTCATCCTTCTCGATATCCCCGCCAGGGACACCCTTAATAATAAACAAAATTGGAAGTTTTTTCCCTACAAATTTCACATAATATTAGTTTGCATTTTGAAAAGAAAAGAAAAAACAAAAACTCTTACCGTCCGCGCACACCGTAATGACCGCTGTCATGCGGCCTGGGTGCTTAGTCAATCCCGTCACC
>LGSN01000363.1:0-38420 GCA_001314375.1 Phytophthora podocarpi | reverse complement strand
ATCACCTTCTACTCGATCCTATAGGGTTAAGCCCTTTCAGTAAGGGTTTTTGGGTTTAGGCTGGGTAACAGATTTCATGTCGACACCTCCAATTTCGTGATTTGACGGTTCATGACATCCGTCCTCCAGTTTGTAACAATAGTCTCTGTCCAACACCCAAGTCTGTCTTAACTTAAGACTCTTTGGCTCGTTAAGCTGCGACTGGCACGTGCTCTGATCTCGTGTTCATTTGCTAACACCAGGATCCGCGTCCTTTTTACCAGTTTCAACATCGACAACTTCGCATCAGCCCAAATTACCAGGTTGAAGTGGTCGGCCAATCGAATCGCAAATAGTAGCCCAACTTAGTGTAGATTGGGGAGGTGTAACTGCTCTAGTTTGGGCAGTGTATCCGCTCGAGAGTGTGTAATGGCGTCTCGTCCCACATGTGCAACACCAGTCGTCCTCCAAAGATCCGCTTCTGAACCAGACAAAACCTGCCCGAAACCAGACAAACCCATGGTGAAAAAAAAACTTTGTTCACCCAAGTGATCGACCTCCGTGCAACGCCCAGTATCAGGGCGTAGGGACCTGCCAGTACATCTAGCAGAATTTCTGCTGCAGCAGGCCATGGGTGCACCCCAACATTGGGCGCCCAAGCGACTTTACCATGTGCACGGACACCAAGCGCGGTTTTTCGCACCGGCGGCGCCGCCACCGCTGCAACGGGTCATTCCACAACTTGCTCTGTTCCAGACACACAACCAGCTTTTCTTTTCAGCACCCGCCAACCAGGTACCATGAACACGAAGACCGTCCTCGCCGTTGCCGCCGCCGCCTTCATCGGCTCCGCCGCTGCCGAAACGTGCTCGTCGTCGCAGCAGACCACCGCGTACTCGACGCTGGCCAGCGTGCTGACGCTGAGCTCGTTCCAGGGCTGCTCGGACGACTCTGGCTTCAGCCTGCTGTACTCGACGTCGCTGCCGGACGACGCCCAGTACGTGGAGATGTGCGCGTCGGACAACTGCCAGTCTCTGATCTCGTCGGTGTCCGCCCTAAACCCGCCGGACTGCGACCTGACGGTGCCGACGAGTGGCCTGGTGCTGAACGTGTATGACCTGGTGAGCGGCTTCTCGTCCAAGTGCTCTTCGTCTTCGACTTCAACGGCGTCGACTGCGTCTAGCGCCGCCACCTCGACGACGGAGACGCCTGCCGCCACGACGGCTGCCCCGACCACGGAGTCGACCACGACCACGGAGGTCCCCGCCGTCACGCCGGCCGCTACCACGCCGATCTCGGAGTCGAACTCGACGACGTCGGTGACCCAGGCCGCCACAGCTTGCTAAGTTGTTGGAACAGAGCTGTCGAGTATTGGCAAAACTGCTGCAGTTTCCGAAGACCGTGATGCAGACAGAACATGGTAAATATCATCTCACTATTGCGTTTATATTAGAACGTCTTGGCATTTTTTGCCTTTGTTATTGCGGGCACTTTGATATATTTTTTTTGATATCTTGAGTCTTGCAAACAGATTGGTGTTGGCCACGTCCATTGAAGCCTTCACACTGGTAGATCGAAAGTGCGTTTACGTGGAACACAACATTAATGAATCTTGCGCTCATGCTTACCGAAGTCTGTTTTGCAGTCACAAGGTTGTCGTGGCAGCGGCTTGTATCCAGACCGCGCTCTCTGGGTAGAGTCTACACGTTACCGGTACTGCAACGTACATGTATTACATGTATTAATAATACAGTATATTATAGCTGCGGTCTCAACAATTGTCTGGGTGATGCCTGAAGTGAGTGTCGTGTTGTACATATATCCTGGTGAATAATTAGAGGTTTTCGTCGTCTTGCATGTAGCCACCGTGACAAGCGTTTGTACATCTACATGTACACTGGATATCATCAGGAAACTGCAGACATGCGTGAAGCACTAACATTGCCCACTGGGCAATGCCGTTGCCTTCCGTCGAGCTTTTGCTTTTGGCTCTGATTCAGTCTGCGCGATTGCGATGACACTCTGGCGACGTGGTGCTCGTTACTCACCTGCAGACGCAGCCCAGATCTGTTTGGGACACGTGTGAAGAGGATACACTAGCCCGGCTCTGCGTGCAAGCAAAGGAGGAGAGAATGGACGGCGGATACACTTTTCACCGCACGGCCGCCGCCTGCAGGCTGCAACACCGGTGGGGATCACTCAATAATGCAGAGCCGGAACGGGTAAGCCAGCAAATGGTGCTTTGAGGCGCAAACTGCGACCAAAATTAGGGGCCTTCTCACCTGCTTTCGTCGCTTCACGGTCGAAGGTTCAGGCGGATGAAGGTTGGTACTCGGGTCAACTTCGCCAATCTCACGAACGGGCCAACTGCTTCCCCTGTTCTTGTCCAGCGCGGCAGCAGCAAATTGCTACCAGCATCGCGCTGTCCGAAAGTTCCGCTCACTGTTCGTACGGAGCAGCCACCCAGTGCACTCACTGTGCAGTGCAAGCCCGCCTCGAGACCAGCTCATTCTGCAATTTGCCTATCGCAACTCACTCCAGACTCCAGACCCCCCCCCCCCCCTCCCAACAAGATGAACACGTACTTCGCTGTCGCTGCCGCCGCCCTGGCCTTCGTCGCCTCCGTGAACGGTGAGGCCTGCTCGGCCACAGAACAGGCCTCCGCCTACACGTCGATGGTGAGTCTGCTGCAGGGCACGGCCCTCAACACGTGCGCCTCGGACTCGGGCTACAACATGCTGTACGCCACGGCGCTGCCGACGGCCGAGCAGACCGCCGCCATGTGCCAGGTGGACGCGTGCCACGAGCTCATCAAGAACGTGCAGGCCACCAACCCCCCTGACTGCGACCTGAACATCCCCACGAGCGGTGCCGTCATGAACGTCAAGAGCCTGGCCGACAACTTCGAGCCCGGCTGCTCGTCCTCGACTACCACGGAAGCCCCGGCCACCACGGACGCCCCGGTCGCCGCCCCGGCCGCCACGACCACGGCTCCGGCCCCCGCTACTGAAGCCACCACGGCTCCGGCCCCCGCTACTGAAGCCACCACGGCTCCGGCCCCGACCACCGCTACCCCTTCCCAGGAGAGCACGGAGACGACCCAGCAGAGCACCCCGATTGCTACCCCGGCTGCCACCACCCCCGCCCCGGTCGCGTGCTAAGAAGCTTCGTGTCTCGCGGCGCCTGGCAAATGGCTTGCTAGGACTCAGCAGCGATTCGTCGTACCGCTACCATCGTTAATAAGAGGCATTCGTGCCGCATTGTGATTATAAGCTGCTTGCTGCTGCCTTTTGCGTTCTATTTCCCCTCATTGCTGCCTAGTGATGCACTACTGAATGTGTCGACAATCATACAGGTTCATTACACCGCTGTTTGAGGAATTCGAACAGCAAATTGACATATCTCGCATCGGATCCCAACCGTCGACAGTTGTTGGCTTCAGTATCGTTTGCCACATCTGCAAGCACTGTAGTAAACGCAGCACAATCAAGAAAGGTAAGCCAAGCAGTTCACGTATCTCCTCTCCAATCGGAGCTAGTAGGTGTCTTTTCAACTGAGATGTAGGGAGTCTTTCGAGTGGCCTGCAACGCCATCATTGGCCCCGTGTGTTTGCCTCCTTCGTGTCCAAGAGCGAACAGCTCCCAAGATCACTTCAACTGCTTCAGCCCTCCTTACTCCGGGATCAAATCACTTCGCGCGCTTGCTCTTCTGGCTACTGCATTAATTGCGCATGATGGAAAGGGTCACCCAACGATGGCGACCAAGTGCTAATCTGCGTGGTGCTACTTTCACTCAAATGAATTGAGACTTCCAAGCGTTCGCTTTTTTGCACAGTGATCCGAAGCCGTTCTCCTAGGTCGAATTTGTGAGGAGCAGCCTTCCGAAGCTCGTGTACCCCTCTCGCTGGCATAACTCCAGGTCGCTTCTGCATTCGTCAAATGCCAGCCACCTGCACACATGACTGAGGCTTCTACTTCGCGCCACGATACCCTTTGCCTCGACGAAGGCCAAACTCAGCATTGTTCCACTCACTGCCGCCTCCGAATCCCATGCCGGCGTCGTTGACCTGCTGCCCCGCTCCTTGGTTACCGTGGTTCACGTTGGCGCGTGGCGGGGGGCCAAAACTAGGAATGCCTTCTATAGGAGGACCGTCACTCATAAAATCATCACGCTCCATGTTTTGCAGCACGAGGCGCTTCAGTTCGGACTGCTCCTTCTTTCCGGCATTTTCCTGGCGGTGACTGTGCTGAGCCAAAGATGATGCCTCGGGCACTACCAAATGGCGCGCCTCCACCTTGCCTTTGTTGCCGCGGCGGAGCATGCGGAACACCACGCCATCGGGGGACCCGTTGGCATCAAGGGACAGCACGCCACGAGAGCCTGCGGGTGTAAGTGCAGCCGAGCTCTTCACAACGGTAGGAATAGCCATCTTGTCCACGTTTACCCGCGCAATGGGCTTGCGTGTGTCGGCAGTCCCATGCATCATTGACTTGAAAGCCTTTTCGAACTCGTCGTCCTCCTCACTCTTCTGAATGCGGTCGTGGATGATAAGGTGCTCCTCTTCGTCTTCGTCTTCTTCCTCCTCCTCCTCGTCGTCATCCTCGTCGTCATCTTCATCGTCGTCATCTTCATCGTCCTCATCATCGCCGTCAGCTTGATCGTCATCATCACGTTCATCATCATCATCGTCATCATCGTCGTCGTCCGTATCTTCCTCCTCGTCTTCGAGAAATTCATCATCTTCGTCAACCAGCTGTGACATAGGTCCCTCCTCCGCCACGCTCTCGAGACCGTTGGTGGCCATCAGTAATGCCGCATTCTTCTTCGACAGCCGGCGCTCAGCTTCCTCCAAGTCACCACGAAGAATCTCCTGGACGGCCTGCTCAACCCCCTCCCACGTTTCAAACTTCTTGAAATGGTCTTTCAGAGTGCTAGCTAGCATATCGAACAGATCGAACACGACAAAGTCGGTTTCCATCGGTACGTCTGTCTTGGAGAAGAGATATCGCTGGAAGAAGACCATGAATCGACCGAGGCGGGGTCTAGAGATGCCTCTTTCGTTTGAATTGCCATTGCTCCCGGACACGCTTGGACTCCCACTACCGTTACAGGTCTCGATCATAGCACTCACCAGGCGAACGCGAAACACCTCGCTTGGGCCATCAACTTCGCTTGGTACGCGAGGGTCGTACCGCATATCAGGTACCAGCAGAAAACGTTTCTTCATCTCCAACAACTGAGCTGAAGAGATTTTGTCGGTGCTGTACTGTGGCAGCGTCAGCAAGTCGTGCGAGTGATTGATCAGGAGATACAGGGTTTCCACTGCCACGTTCATGCTCACAAGGCCACAGTTGTAGATCTCTCCTAACAGCTTGACGTATCCTAGGCTCCGTTGGTGATCGCGGTAGTCATTCATTTCCAGTCCGTACCGAATATGCTCCAACACGTCGTCCACCAGCAGCACCAGCATTTCATCATGGTATCGCGATAGTCCCTTCACCACCTCGCATATCCACTTCATTTGCATTACCTTGCCCTTTGTCACCTTCAGCAAAGCCTTCACAACCATTGCGCAGGTAGTACTCTCCTGCCATGGAAGCCGACGAAGAGTTTTCACAACCTTGTTGACGTTTGAGCCGTTGAGATCTTGGTACAACACCTTAATCAGGAATAAGTACATCGGGTCGTACTGTTTCACTTGGCGTTCCACACGCTCAGGCGGCTTACACATGTAGTACGCGTTTTCCACGAGCGTTTCCAGCTGTGGGTCCAGATGCTTGGCTGCCTTGAGCTTCATCATGACATTCAAGCAGTTCACCGTGCGCACATGCGTGTGCTTTGAGCAATACAAGAAGCGGCCGCAATTCTCAAGGAACGTTGTCGCAACATGAACGTTGTGCCCCTGGAAATCCTGGAAGCACTTTTGTAGGCACCGAAAGCCCGTGTTGGGTGGGCAGATCCGGAACTTCACCAGTTCCGCCAGGAAACGGATGTTTTTGATCTTCGATTCAAGACGGAACTGGTTGCGCCGTTTAATCAGACCATGAAATTCGCCCACGAGCATGCTCACAAGCTCGCCGCCAATATCCTCCTTTAGCACACTCTGCAACGTGGCCACCAGACGCGCATAGTGGGCTAACAGCTCTAAGTGGGTCCGCGGCACAGCATACAGGGTTTTCACGAGACGATTTCTTGTCGCCTTTGAGTTGCGGTAGCAGAAATCGACCGCCGCCTTATCGCAACGGTCTCGATTCACCAAGTCTTCTAAGGAAGCGAAAAACGCGTCCAATTGATGGTGGTAGCTGTTCGTTACACCGTTCGACGAAGCTGCGGCGGCGCCTGTGCTCGCATCATCCGTTTCTTCCCTCGTCTTGCTCTCCTCTTCGTCCGCATCGGTCACTACGGGGTCCTTAGCAGCATCTGCCTCTAGATCTTCCAGTGTTGCACCATCAGGATCTTCAGCTTCTTTCCCGTCGTCGTCTGCGTTGCCCTCGACTGCTTCTTCCATCTCATTCTCTGCCTCTGCCTCTTCGTCTGCACTGACAGCAGTCTCTTTCTTCTTCTTGAGTTCTGCGACATCTGCCTCCGTGAGTCCTAGCACTACTGCAGGCACCAACTCCAGTAGGTTCGGCAGATCTTGGTAAAAGGAGCGCGTGGCTTCGTCATCGAACGGCCCATCGCGGCTCAGTTCGCGCCCGCCGCCCTCTCCACCTTCCCAGATGAGAATGCCTCCACTACCGGACCCATCGTCCTTTTCCTCCACTGGCAGCGGCGGAATTTCGCGGTCTAGCGCGTCCGCCAGTGAGTTGACGCTCGTCTGCAGCTTCTCAAACAGCAGCTTGGCATTCTTCAGCTCCTGCACATGTTCGTCAGTCACTTCTCCGCGATTGGCCTCCTCCTTTTCGTTCCTCGCGTCCAGCTTCAAGAACGTCGCGTGCTGCGCCAAGTAGAACTTGCAGATCATCTCGTACGCTTCCAGATAGCAGCTCCGACACTCGAGCTGCACGGCCTTGGGCACCACAGGCGTCTGGTTCTCCACGAACTTCTGAAACTCTTCGTGGCCTTCCAGCACTTTCTCCAGTTCCTTGTACTTCTTGGGCTGCACGCCTAGAAAGTCGACGCCCACTGACTTGGCGAAGCTCACGAGCAGCGGCACTTCCAGTTGCTGCGAGGAGGACGCAGAGCTGCCCATAGACATGTTACCTTTAGTTCTCTTCGTCCCTGGCTGCTCCCGTCTCGCCACCCGCTGGATGATGTGGGCAATGGCCTGCACGTCGTCCAAGACGCCGGCCAGGTAGAGTTCGCACAGCAGTCTCAGGATCAGCCGCCGCTTAAGCATCTTGCTCTTGTCGTCCGACGCGTAGGAGGCCTCGAAGCTGCTCACTAGCGCGCGCGCCATCCCGGGCGCGAACTCCTCGTATCGCTGGTGCAGCCGCGACGCCACCTTGACGGCGGCAGACAGGTCCGCGAGCTTGAGAGGCGCGTCCGCCAGCGCTGCCACGCACTCGCTCACATAACGCGTGAGGTTGAGCTCTGCCGCGTCGCGCAGCAGCGAGTTCGCGTTGCTCTCGGACAGCACGCGCAGCTTCTTGACGAAGGCGGACGACCGCTTGATGTCCGACTTGAGCTTGAGACTCGACAGCTGTGCGCGCATGGACGCCACGCTGTCCGCGCAGTTGGCGGTGCGCAGCAACTGGCGCGCGTCGTTCTGGCGCTGCAGCTCGTGCAGCTGCGCCAATGCCTGGGCCTGCGCGTCCTCGTCTTCGTCGTCGCGCGCCATTATGCAGAGCGATGGCTCTTGGCTTCTTCAGTTGTTGGGGCGTTTTTGGGTTGGCATTTGAATTGGTGTGGACCACATGAAGAAGTGAATTTTAGCCAACTGGATAAGAGGAGGAGCCGTATTTTGACCAATGGGAGATGTGTTAAACGACTAGCGTGGACAATTTGAAAGTTGTTGTTGTTGTTGTTGTTGTGTCTATTGACTCTCGAGGATGGCTGCACAAAACTATTGTGTGATACTGTATAGCAGGCGAGTTACGCGTCTGCGTCGACCTCTTGCGGTTTCCGGCACACGCGCTTGACGAACTCGTACGACGTGACCATGAGGATGCCCGACGGACCCATCGCCAGTAGCCGCTGCAACAACAACAACAAGAGACACAAGTAGAGTTAGCTTGAAATGCACACTCAGTGCTGCAGCACTAGCAACGAACCGCGGAGAGGCCCTTCATGAGACCCATCGGCCCGTCGGTCTTTAAAATGTACTTGAGTGTGTCCATGGCGCCATACTGCGTATACACCTGCGCCTTTGTCCTCACAATGTCCATGGGGTTCGTCAGAATGCCAGTGATGATGCCGGCACTCGCACCGCTCATTCCCTGCGCCACCACTGCAAACACCGACAAAGGAAAACCACGTCAATCGCCTGCTCGATCCTCTAGTTTCGGCACCACGCACCTTGTTTCCAGAACGGATCAGTGGGCCAGGTCTTCATCAATTTATAGTACACGGGCACGAGAAGTCCGTAGGATCCCCACCAAATCGAGGACGACGGCGCGTACGTCGCGATGGACGGCACGTATCCCCTGTAAAACCCGCGGATGCCTTCAGTGCGGAACACCTGCTTGGTCACTGCGAGGAAACCCTTGGCGCGTTCCCGCGTCTTGCGCACATCCTGTCCCTGACCACTGAGCATCATACGCTGCGACACAATGTCCAGCGGCACCACGACCGTCTGCGAGACGAGCGACGCGAAGGCTCCGCCCACGAAGTTGGCGCCCTTCTCGCCCGCCTGGTAGAACAGCAGCATCAATGCAACACACAATAAATAGCAGCAACACATTAGCACTGTACTCCCTTCCCCTTCGTCCTGCCCGTTTAACAGTACCGTCGTGTGGTCCTTGAAGACCTTACGCGACTTCTCGTAGACGGAGATGTAGAGGTTGCCCGTGAGCACGTTGGCCGTGCTGGCCCCGAAGCCCTTGTACAGGCCGCGGGCGCCCTCCTGCCGGAAGATGGTGGCGAAGGCGTTGAACGTGCCCGAGTACAGCGGCTTGTGCTTGGACTGCACCTGCAACCGCGTCTTGACCAGGTTACTCGGGTACACGGCAGCGCGCACAGCCAGGAACATGGTAGGGCCCAAGATGTAGTACTTGAGCTTGTCAATCTCGTCCCACGAAATGTCCTCCAGCGCGTACTCGTCCTCGGACATGGTTGCCACCCCGCTCATGCTCGAGATGCGTCTGCGATGGGTCTGTATTGTACTGGTAAGCGGCGTGTGGCCGAAACGCAAACTGCTGACGCACCCACCAAAAAGGGAGTAGGGTCGGGGATTTTATCCAATACGGGCGATGTACTGTGCGTGTTTTTGACCAATGAAAGATCTACCAAGAGTGAGGCAGAAGGCCAGTGTTAAACCAGCGACTTCAAGGAAGACTTGCTGACTTACTGTGGTGTTGGACTGCAATGAGCACAGCGAAAATGCAGTCGATGCGCTTTCGACTACATGCAGCGCCATCGCCAAGCTACGCTACGCTATCTATGTATTTAGCTTGCCTGCTTGTATTGCCGCCGCCCCAGGTTAGCTCACCGCCGAAGTTGAGACTCGTCCAAGCTTTCTGTGGCCATATCGTCGCCAAGCCACCAATGCAACTCGTAGATTTCGTTATCAGTGACAGACTGCTGTTGTCGGTCCTTTGAATTGAGGCCCTCGCTGACAGCGTCCTGATGTCTGCAATCGTAGTGAATGTTCCACAGTTTCTGTTGGTCAGTTCCGTTCATAATATGCTAACACCGTCAAAACTTCTGACCCGTCCAAACTACGTGGAGTACATTGTCGGAACTGTCATCGCAGTGGACACTTCACGAACTAAGCATTGGTCGGCATTGCCACTACCGACACCTGCTCCACGTTGCAGCAGTCGTCCGCCTACGCGCTCGCTACGTAAATTTAATCTGTTGTCGCTGGGCTCATTAACGGATATGTGTCACAAGCTGTGACTCGTAGCCTCATGTGTACTCGACCTTGTTGCCGAGGCAGCATTGGTTGGAAATGCTGAGGACGCTTAAAGCCTGTTGGTAGCAAAAGCTCTAGTTGAAGTTGGCGTAACCAGGGTTACGTTCGGGGTACTCTCACTTTTGATTCTCACAAAATATACGATGGCGGACGACGACGTTCCGATGGCGGTCGAAGTGAGTGACGAGGAGCTGCTCGGCGGGTGGAAGCCGCGCCTGGGCCCACTGTCCGTGGCCGAGAAGGTGGAGCAGGCAGAGCTGCTCAAGCGCCAGGGAAACCTGCTGGTCAAGCAGAGTGAGCTCAAGCGCGCACTGACGTCGTACGCCAAGGTGTTCGCGTACGTAAACGGCCTGTCCGTGGCCGGCGACGCCATGTCGCAATACGCGCAGGGGGCCGCCGGCATGACGGCCACGCAGGAGCAGGGCGCGCAGATCCAGGCCGTGAAGGTGGCCGTGTGGGCCAACATGGCGCTTTGCCACGTGAAGCTCGGGGCGCAGCCGGAGAAGGCGCTAGGCTGCTGCGACAAGGTGCTGGGGCTAGATCCGCAGCACGGCAAGGCACGCTTCCGCAAGGCGCAGGCCATGGTGCAGCTGGCGCACTACGAGCGCGCCTACAAGCTGCTGAGCGAGCTGCTGGAGGAGGAGCCCAAGAACGCGGCGGTGCGCAACGAGATCCGCGCGCTGCAGGTCAAGAAGCGCGCGTACGATGCCGAGGCCAAAGCCAAGGAGAAGAGCGCGTTCGGAAGCATGTTCAAGTAGAGACAGAGGCGTGGGAGGTGAAGAGAGAGAGAGAGAAGACGATGAACTGCCGAGTCAATTCAGATGATGCCTTTTAGTTAGATATGCCCGGGGACTCTTGTGGTGGCTGTTGTTTAGCTGCTCTTACGATCGGAAGAGATGCGGCAACACGCGAGACTTGATGACCTCCATGAACTGCGAGTAGCTGTGGCCGAAGTGGTTCTCCACGCGCGGTATCACCAGGTCCGATACCTCCACGTTCACGCAGTTCGCAGTGGAGAAGGCGACGGATTGGCAGCCAGCAGCTGCCGGTCCGTTCGGGCCCGGTAGTTGCAACGCCCAGAAGAGCTTCGACAGCACGCCGTCGCGAGAGGAAAACACGTTGATGAACTTGCCTCCGTTCGGGTCGAGGGCGCTTGTGATGTTGTCGAGTCCCGTCTGTGCGTCAGGGATGAACGCGCCAGCGAAGCTCACGGCGTTGGCGATCAGTGGCAGGTCATCATCCCCTTTCTTTTCCGCCCGCAGCTTGGCCAACTCCTGGAAGGTGCTGTAAATGACGGCCCCGCCCAACGAGTGGCCGAACAGCGAGATCTTACGGCCTCGCAGCAGAGCCGGACGCTCGGCCAGCACGTGCGCAAGCAGCACGCCCACCTGCTCTGCCTTGCCCTGGGCGCTGTGCCACGGGTTACCTGTGAAGTGCGCGACCATGGTCGAGACCGACGAGCTGCCGAAGTTGTCGTTCACGTGCGCGCAGAACTCGTTCCAGGCGGCAGCGTCGCCGGCCTCCCACTGCACGGCGAAGACGGCGGCGTCCTGGTCGTCGTGCGTCCACACGCGCCAGTTCAGCGTCGGGTCGTCGCTCTGCGTCATGAAGCCGTTGATGCAGAGCACCACGTGGCTGCAGGTGGCCACGTCCCCGCTTAGCAGTTGGAGCCGCAGCTGCTGCACGCGACGCTTGCGCTTGGCCACATTGAGAGTGGCCACGGCGCCGTCAAACGCGCTGGCCCACAGCGTCGTCGGTTTAGCGGTAGACATTGGGGCAGGCGCCGGCCGCAGCCAGGCGTTCAATGCGCCCAGGGCGCCGCCCACGGCCATCGCCGCCAGCTCGGAGGTGCCGATCGACTCCTGCTCCTGCTGGTTGCTCTGCAGTCGCACACGCTCGAGGATCGCGTCTACTTCTTGCACGAGGAGAGACGACACGCGCTCGCGGATGGCGTCGCGCGGAGAGGAGGCGGAGACGAGAGACGACTCATACTCTTGTAGCTGCTGGGACGACAGCAGTCCGCGGCGCTGCAGCTCGCGGCAGTCGGCCAGCAACGCGTCGTCGGTCTCCGTCATGCGGAATCTGCTACTGCGCACATAATCGCCACATGAAATTGATGTGCATCCATGTGTCCGTTTACGTTGAAGTGCCGCCGGTCGTTACGTCTTTTCGTGGCCATGTCTGCCGGCCACCATGCGCACTCTTGCTCGTCCATCGCTGCCAAGACTCTTGCTGCTGCACTAGTAAGTGCTCATTGACCATGACGACCGGCATCGAGCAATTGCCCGACCATTTGTTGTTGGCGCACGTGTGCAGCTTCGTGCACCTACAAGACCGTTGGCACGGCCTGGCGCGAGTGTCCAAGCGCTGGCGCCGACTTACACTCGCCTCTGTACATCGAGAGCAGCACGTGGACTTGGTGCGTGCGCTCGGAGGCTCTAGGAGGTAGAAATAATGGGGACTGACTTGCAGTGTATTGGCAGACGTGGTGCACGGGCGAGCACGAGCTGGAGGCGGCCGCGGCCGTGCTGCTCGATCGCCGGCCGCAACGCAGCAAGAGCGGCCGGAACTTGTCGGCGGAAGCCTCGCAGCTACAGAGCGTAGCGCTCTACGGCCCGAGAGTCACGTCACCGCTGCTGTCGCACCTGGTCAAAGGCCTCGGCTGCGAGCAGCTGCGGCACGTGGACGTCGAGTCCAAGCAGATCTCGGACGCAGCGCTCGAGCAGCTCTGTCGCTGTGTGAGTCTGCAGACCTTGGCTTTGCACTGCATCAAACTCACAGACGAGTCGCTCGTGGCCATCTCACGCGCCTGCCACCAGCTGACCAAAGTCGACCTGTCGGGCTGCTCGCGGGTGCGAGACGAGGGCATCCTTGCCGTCGCGAGCAACTGCCACAAGCTACAGAAGGTCAACCTCACGATGTGCCGTCGGATCACAGATAGATCGGTTGTGGCGTTGGCCCAGCACGCGTCGTTCACGTTGGAGGAGGTCGTTCTCGATCGCTGCCTGAAGGTACGCACGCACGTCTACGGCGTGAGGCTGTTCTACTCAAATGGACTGACCGACTGCTCTCCGCTTAGATTTCCGGACCTGCGATTCGGTTCCTCATGAGAATGCAGCGCAACCTTCGAGCACTCTCGCTCGCACGCTGCCCGAAGATGCAAGGCGCTGACTTCTACAACCTCGCACAGATCGCTCAAGCGAAATCGACCATGCCTAGCTGTGAACTCGCCACGCTCGACTTGAGCGGATGCGCAGGGCTGGACGATCACGGAGTGGGTGCACTCGTCACACTCAACCGATACTCTCTACGTTCTCTGAACCTCGGGGCGCTGCAAACTCTGGGCAGCGCCACTTTCACAGCTATCCCACGCTGCACAGAGCTCGAGTCGCTCAACCTTTCACTATGCCGGACACTACAGAACAATGACCTCGTGGATATTGTGTCAGGGTGTACACAGCTTTCGACGTTGTTGTTGCAAGGCTGCGTAGCCCTTGACGACGTCGGACTCAAGGCGATGGCTCCTCGGGCAACAAATCTACACTGCCTGTCGCTCGAGTTCTGCTACAACATTACAGACGAGGGGTTCGCGGCCGTGGTTTCGCGCTGTCAGCGAATGTTGCACCTGAACGTCAAGGCTTGCAACCAGCTCACAGTCGCAGCATTCCGCGCATTGACTCGCCGGAAAGCCCCGCTAGAAACGCTACACATCGGCGCCTGCGCCGATATGGAGACCACGGCGGCGTACTTCTCCATCGTCAAGCACAAGTTCCCTCGGTGCCGAATCCACTGGGTCTGAGCTGACGACCGCGTCCTAGACGCTCTGTGTAGAGTAGCAATTACTTTATCTCGAATACACTTGTGCAAGTGAACTAACTGCGTTAGGTGAGATGGCACAGCTACAAGCGGTCAGCCTTCGAGATGTCCGAAGTAGTTCACACCCGAGGCATAAATTTACCGGAAGCGTGAGCGAGGTGGAGTGAGTGTCTTTGGCGACCGTCGTCTTTATTTATCTGGACGAGCAGGGCGTTTTGCTTTTTACTCTGGGCGTCGGTCACTTCGAGAAAAGAGCGTCGAGTGTGCAGGTGAAGCAAAGTTCCATCATCGGAAGGCGAAGTCGATTCCTTTGTCAACAAAAACCATGTCTGGCCGCATCCCCAATGTCAGCACGCGGATCGTGCCGAAGAGTATCACACTGTCCGAGACCGGAAGTTGTTTTGACACGACCGCGGTCGCTAAGGTAGGACAGAGGAGAGCTAGTTAATAGTGAAAGACTTGGGCATCGACACTAAATCGTGAACTGTTGCGATGAATAGCGACGCCCAGCGAATGACAAAGTAGACGACTCGGAGCACATCAGCGCGTTCTCCTTGTCGAAGCCGACCAAACCAAATACCACCGACAGCTTCTTACGCAAGGGCCAAGGAACGGGTGGAACTGTTGATCTGGAGAAAACAGTCAAAGTTCGTTGAGAGTGATGAAGTGCTTGCGTTGGATCCGTCGGAAGACTCACTCGGTTTTAACTCTCAGGCGGACAAACTCGAGACTTTGTCTCCACGCTCGCGGCACCAGCAGCCAGCAGCATTTAGGGAGCGATCGAACCCACCGGACACGTCGTTCAGAAGGTAAAGCGAGGTGGTAGCTGCTTGAACAAGTCCAATTCAATAATGTCCTCCTTCGTCAATTACAGATTCTATGAACGTGGTGACCTGCCGATCCAGATTGACCACGGCGGCGTACGCAATATGGTGGCCTGGAAGGTGGACATCACGAAGGTTTATATTGCACTCGACTGTCTCCTTCCTTAGTCAATCAATGCTCGTTTGTTTAGTGTTAACGCACGCTCGTTCTCTTTGCAGCTTGACTTCCACCACTACCTCCCAATTTTCTTTGACGGACTTCGCGAAGTGGAGGAACCCTACGCGTTCTTGTCGGAGCAAGGGATTAAGGACATGCTCATTAATGCCAGCAACAAGGTGCTGCCGGTCATTCCGCAGCTCATTATCCCGATCAAAAGTACGTTCTATCGTGGCGGACGAAAGGTTGTAAACCTAAGACATCGGTCTCTCCTATTCTCTTAGACGCTCTCAACACGCGCAATGCCGGAATTCTGGTCAAGACCCTGCGCATGTTGCAGCTCATGGTGACGTGCGAGTCTGCGGCTCAACCAGGTAGCGGCCCAGGACTCATCGGCCAGGCGCTTGTGCCATACTACCGACAGATTCTTCCCGTGCTCAACATCTTCATCCGCAAGAATGGTATGCACGTCTTCTATTAGAGTTCTGCTATCTTTTCAGACCTCTTACCTTCGTCTCTTGTGTTGTAGACAACATTGGCGACGCCATCGACTACGGTCAGCGCAAGCAACTGAATCTGGGCGACCTCATCCAGCAGACACTCGAGATCATGGAGTCTCACGGTGGCGACGATGCCTTTATCAACATCAAATATCTCATCCCCACCTACCAGAGCGTGTGCGTGGGCTAGTCACACAAAAGGCGCTCGCATTCGAGCTAGCGGGGCGTAGAAGGTAGATAACAAGCGATTCACTCTAGTTTCAAGACTCAATCAAAGGAAAACAGCATGAACCTCCACGTCCTCTCTGTTCAAAACCTTACAACGAAGAAGCTACCAGACCGTTAGATCAAAAGGTTCCTTCTCGAACCTCCTGCTGCTGCTGACTTGGGGCGTGGTTTTACCCGAGGGGGTCCACGTCTTCCAGTCAAGAGCTGTGTATTGCTACTACTTCTGCTGGTCGCAAGCTCCGCCACTTCTGCTGTATTCGTTATCTGCGCCAATTTGCGTCCGTCGACCTCAGTGAAGACTTCATCCGTCTCGAGAACTTCTCGATTCAGACTTGGAGAAGTCCCCACTCGACTAGAGATTGAGCTCCTCGCAGTTGCGTTGCCCTTCGTGCCTAGCTCTTCGTACCGCCGAAGTCTCCGCTCCAGCTCCTTGTTTGCTTTTCGAAACGTGTTCAGCTCGGTCACCAGCGACGCGTTTTGGTAAGACAGAGCAGCAGCGAGTTTTTGCTTCTCTCGATTGCCAGCCTCCACTTGGCGACGCAGAGAATGTTTGTTCTGCAGTAAGAAGCGGTTTTGTCGATGGACTTCGGCGTTCACCTCATCTGCCGAGTCTCCGCGAGCTTGCAGTGCATCTAATTGTCGAGTCATGCGCTTGTGAAGACGACCGATCTCCGACACGAGCGTGCTCTTCTCCTGCACTGCGCTGCGCTGCACGAGTTCGCCCAGTTCTCCTTGCAAGACCATGATCGAGTGTCGGACTCGCTCTAAACGTTTGAGAGCCGTCTCCAGGTCGCGCTCGTGCTTCTTCGCCAGAGAGGAAGTCTCGACACGCAGTCGATCGCTGATGTTGGCCTGCACCACGACCTCTTGGTTGGCTTCGTGCAGCTGGTTCAGGTGCTCCTGCATGTGCGCCAACTCGCGGTCTTTGGGGAGTATGTGCTTCTGGAGAAGCTCCAGCTGCGAACGATGCACTCCGTCCAAACGCTGCAAGTTCTCCAACAAGCGCCGTTGTTCAGCGAGCTGGGCTGCACTCTCCTCTTTCTCGCGCTGGATTCTCTTCGTCAGAGCTCTCTCGTCCGCCAGTTCCTCACGTAAAGCCTCCATTTCGTGCAGTCGTTCATCATAGTCGCAGAACATTTGCTGCAACTCGCCATCCTTCTGGTTGAGCGCCCCAAGCAACATCTTGACCTGTTGATTCAACGCGGCCGCCTTCCCATTCTGCTCAGCCAGTTGCATTGCACCCTTCTGCTTCTCGCAATCGATCGAATTGGCTAGTAACCCCATCTGCACCAATTGGTCCTGGTCTTGCTGTCTTAGCACTTCTTGCAGCTTCCTCTGCGTCAGCTCCAGCTCGTCCGTCAACGTTTTCTGCATCGTGTCGTAGTTGACTTTTGCCTCTCGCAGCTTTCTCCTGCCTTCGTACTCCAGCTGAACCTCCCGCTCTTGAGCTCGCTTCTGCGCGTCTTCCAAGTCTAACTTCATAGCATGAAGTTGTTCACGCAGCGAGTCACGCTCCGTTTGCAGCTTCTCCTGTGTGGCCAAGTAGTGGTCTTGGGCCGAACGAGCGTCCTCCGACAACGAACGGAGCTTGCTCTCGCGGTCATGGATGGCTCCGCCCAACCGCACGTCCAGCTCTGCGCGTAGAGCTTTCTGTTCCTTATCAGCCGTCCGAGCATGGACCGCAAGCTCGCCTTGCAGAGTGCTTTCAAACCTTGTTCGTTGCTCGCTCACCTGTCTGCTGAGCATCTCGTTCTCCATCTTAAACTGCTGCAGCTCGCCGTCCAAGTCTAGTAGCTTAAGTCGACTCAGCTCGACCTTGTTGCGGTCATACACTGCCAACTCTTCCGGCTGACAAATGCTCGCGAAGGCGTTGTTGGACAAGTCATGGAGGTTTTGTTCGTCTCGCACGGCCATCGCTATGGCAGATGAACTCTCTCCATCTTCAGAATTCTCTCGACAGAGCTTACACGTTAGAACAACTCCGTTTCGCGCATTGGAGAGTAGCAACCGTGAGCGAGCAGCGTAGAATAGACCTACTACTGGAGCAGTGTGCAGGTCGACACGCTTGATAGCGTGTGAGAGGAGGATCGTCGACTGGCCCTCGCTCCGTCGAGGCCCTCGCTTCCAGCTGAAGATCACCACAGAGCCACTTGCGGTGCCAGTGAACAGCAGAGTCGAGTAGACATTGTCATCGCTGCCTGTGCCAGCGCCCAAGCCCGGTCCTGCCTCGAGTGCAGTGATCTCGGACGTCATATTCTCGCCCACAGTTCCGCCGCTGGAACTATACAGCGCGTCAAATGCCAATTCACCATTCACCCACGCTCGTACAATGCATTGACTGCTACCAGTTCTCTTGTGAGCGCTTGAAACCCGCTTTTCAGCCACAAACACTGCGTAGTCGTGGCTTTCGTGGTCCATGTAGCAGCTTGTAAATGCCACGATGACATTGTCCGGTGCTAGTGTCTGAGCCACACTGTGAGTTCCAACGAGGTCTTCCACGTCTCCGCCAGTTTGCCATTGCAATTGGCAGTGGCGCAGTTCCCCAGCAGCATCGACAGCGAAGAAGCTGCAGTCGTGCACAGCCCAGCGGAAAATCTCGATAGTGTCGCGAAAATCCCGAAAAACGCCTACGAGCTGCGGTTCACGCTGCACGCGTGACAAACCTCGATACACAAACACAGTCTTGTTCGTGGCGTGAACTGCAGCGAAGAGCGCCCCACTCGGACTGTATTGTGCGAGTGAGAGGTGCTTCTGAGGCAGCTCAAAGCCCAGACGCAACGAGTCTTGGAGCACGAAGAAGATCTGAAGCTTGGACGCGAACGTCACCAACACTTCTGAGCCTGCCGGGTGGACATCTACACTCAGTGGCGTCTGTTGCTCCAGCGGGTGAGCGATGAAGCACTCGTGACTATCCGTTTGGCTCCAAACATGAACTGCTGCGTCTCCGTCGGGTAAACGGCAGGCTGCAGCAAAACACGGACGTCTTGAAGCTGCACTCAATCGCTCCATTTGCTGCGACGACGGTGTAGACGACAAGAAACTCAACGCAATGGTGTCGTCGTCGCCACGGAGAAGACACACATTGCTGAGGTCGTAAGCTCCGTAGCCCTTTTCCGTACAGCAAAGTAGCATGGCAGCGGCAGGATCCGTCGTCACGCTGATAATTCGCTCTCTACGCGTGGAGCAAGACACAAAACGTTAGTTATCAAGGCAAACTCGAGACTCAAGCTGCAGATGCTAAGGCCACGTACGTGTCTGGTACTCGCATGCGACGCTGAAGATGCAGCTCCTTCTCGTTCGCTTTCATCATTTTGGATGCCACACGTACGACCGTCACAAGGCCATGGGTGCCACCTACGACGACGCCTTCGCCATTGCTCAGTGGGCTCATGCACAACAACCGACCCAGACCTTTGTGCACTGCACGAAGCGTCTGAACCAGCTCCGCGTTCACGACCAACTGCACGTCTCCGTCTTCGAGCAAACCCACCAGCACGTCGTCAGGCAGCCACGCGTGATCGGCGTAGCTCACAACGTTTTTGACCTTGGTCTCATCGCCCGACTTGAAACTCGCTAGCGGCTTCAGAGTGTACTCGCAGAGCGTCCAGATGCGCAGCAAGTTGCCGCCGCTCGTGGACAATTGCGCCATATCGATGACGTTGAAGCGAACTCGTGACACGCGGCAGTGCACGTCCGTGAGAGCGATTTGTCGTCCGCGGCCCCAGTCCCACACGCCAAGACTCCAGCTCGAATTCGCAGCCTGGCCGCTCACCAACTTCCCGTCGGGCGACAATGCTGTGCCGACGAACCGATCCGTCCAAGTCACAGTGAGCGTCTTGAGCAGTACAACACGTCGTGTGCTTCCATCTTTGCCTGTAGCTGAGTCAGCTCGCTCGGCTCTTGCGGTGACGCTGTAGACGGAGATGGAAGCGGGTGAACTACACGTAGAGCTCTCTGCACTTCCATTGTTGGCTTTCACTGCCGCTCGACAGACTGAAAGGTGCTGCCGTTTTCCACACAACGCCATGGCCGTGATCTCGCCGAGAGCTCCTGACGTTGGCTCCTGTCCCGTCACGAAAGTCAACTCCTGCGTCTGTGTGTTCTGCAGCATGGCGTATTTGCCAATGGCCAGCACAAGTTCCTGTCGACTCAGAGGCAGGAGCACATCTCGGAACGACGTGTCCAGCCCACTGCCATTCACCGGTACCAACGTCGGCGGTGACGGAGATTCATGTAGCGGAGAAGTACGAAAACCTCCACGCATATTCGACCTAGCAAGCACCAAACACGACAACCGACAGCAGGAGAGCGTAAGTCTCCATTGCACGGGTCAACGAAGACGTTGTCGACCGACCACTATAAATACGAGGCCGACGGCGTAGTTGCTCCGTCCCATTGAATTCCTGCCTGCCTACAGACCGCACAACTCGATACGAATGGCAGACCTCACGAACACGAAGACGTCCTCACTGCATTTGACGATCCGGTCGCGAGTGGACAAGTTGAAGCAGCAGTGTCACGACGTCTATGGAGACATCGGCAATGGTCAAGTGAAAAGGGCGTCCAAGTCCGGAACGACTACGGTACCGCATCTGCACGAGTTCTTCTCGAGTGTGCAGCTTTGGAAAGAACGTTCACTGCACCACACACTCGCGGCACTGGATAAAGCGGGCGCTTCATCCGTGGACAGCCACATCGAGGCGATGGAGCACCACGAGAAAGCAGCCAAAGACCTCTTCGAATTGACGCGAGGAGTTCTCGATCGGTCCCTCCAGGACTTGGACCTTTATCTAGCTGCGTTCACGGAAGACCTCGCTGGTCTCGTGGACGAGATCGTCGCCTCCAAGCTGGAAGAACAGCGTTTGGTTCACGATAACGTCGTGACGGGTCTGAAAGAGGAGAACCAACAGCTTGCAAGAACGTACCAAGTGTTGCAAGGTACCAACGCTGAGCTAGAGGATCGTCTTGAAGTGCTGGAGAATACTCCAGACGCTGGTGGTGACGCCGTCCTGTGCAACAAGCTGCGACGTAGAGTGCAGCATCTTGTGATCAGACAGCGCGAACTCTCCACTGAGCTCGAAAGAGCTGCGCTGGAACGGGTGAAGCATCGACGAGAACTGGACAGGACGAAGACTCTTCTTGCCGACTCGCAAAAGTCCCTGGCACTGACGCGTGCCATGCACGACAAAGAGACCAGACAGCTAGCAGCGCTCGTTCAACTTAACCACGCGCAGGCCCTTGAGGTGTTGGAGGCATCCCGAGATGCTGCAAGACATCCTCACCACCAGCTTGAGAGGTTTGATCCTCTGTCAGGGTGCATGATCGTACACTTGACGCCCATTTCAACGCCTCAAAAGCCTCCAGGGTCTCCGTCTACATGTAGCATTTCTCCTCGACGGGCTAGCTCCCCAGTACTGACGCCATCGCCTACCCAAAAACAGCACGGAGAACCACGTCGACAGCGAATTGAGCGACCCAAGTCTGCTACTCTTGCTGGTAGTCGACGGAGAGCATTTGCTGCTACCCACGGCGACAAGACTCCACCACCACCAACGACTAAAGTCTTTCGAGGCGCACAAAAGTAGATGACGTTGTGGTTAGACCATCGGCAAGAACACTCCTGGCTTCCCTCCTTCTCTGCCTCTCAGTTCTTCCTGAAGTTGAGGATAGTCTGCTGTTTTCCTCTTCGTCTCCGACAACAAGTTGGCGTGCATGCGTAGTTCCGTACACGACGTGGCAGGTCTCAGGTTTGAGCTTTGAGGCAACGGAGGTGCGTACTTCCGGTAGAGACTGTAGTTCAGCGTTCCTCCCAGTTCAGACGGCGACGCAAGCGGCTGAGGTGCCGTCGAAATCGGCCGAGCAAGTGTGTTGGCGGCAAAACGCGCTTGCCGATCTCGATCGCGCTTGAGGTTCTGCCATTTCTCGCTCCGAGACGACGCAAAGGCACGAACTGTGGACACGAACTCCTCCTGGAAGACGTCTGCGTCCACTACAGGAGCTCGAAACCCGTGTGCTCGGTATTGATTCTCCGCTCGTTGCTGGCGTTGTCCGCGTTCGCGAAGTTTCTTCTGCTCTTCCAGACACACGCGGTCTCCGTACTCTCGTGCAGCAAGCGAAAACATCTTCTTGGGCGTCGCTCTCGCTAGTTGGAGGAGCTGCTGCACTTCCTCAGGGTTTCTAGACTTCTTCACGCTCTCAACGGATGTGGTGGTTGGACGGAGACTAACGTTAAGGTTCTCGCGACTTGAGGCCATCGCTTGAGCCGCGTGCTTCTGGTTGCGTTGTTCGCGCCTCATGTCGAAAATGTGTTCGGCCAAGTCGGTCTTGAGCTTCATGAGTTCTTCTTCCGCAGCTCCGAGTCGCTCGGTCGTCACCAGGAGCTCAGCTAGCGTCGCGAGTTGTGCGCGATGGACCTGGTCGCGCTCTGCGAACGCAAAATTGCGCTGCGAGTCTGAGACGGCCGCAGCTACTTCGGCGCGTTGCCAGTTGTGTGCAGCCAATTCCTGCTGCGTCACGCTCGCCTGCATTTGTGCTAAGATGTCGTCTCGATGAGCTTTCATTGCTGCTGCGTCTTCCTGAGCTCTTGCAGTTGCTCTCTCTGCATTGGCCTGCGCCACTTTGACGGCCTTCAGTTGCTCCGTAAGACTCGCTCTCTCCCGTTCGAGCTGCCGGTTCGCTTCAGTTTGACAACTGAGCTGCTGTCGTGCACGTCCAAGTGAGTTTATCGTGAGTTCATGCGCGCTCTTCTCTTCGGCGAGTTGAGTGTGCGCAGCTTGCACCTCCTGCGTCATCTCCTCGAGACGACGGCGTTTGTCGTTGTGCTGCGTCTCGAGGTGCTGCGCTTGCAGTGTGAGGTCTTCCAGCTCCACTTGAAGCGCACCGAGCTTGTCTTCCCAAACACTGCTGCCTCCTCGCAGTCGAATGACCTCCGCCACTGCCGAGTGGCCCCAATGCGTTGCAAGGTCCAGCGCAGTGCAGCCGGCAGCGTTCTTCGTTTTGAGGCTCGCTCCCGCTGCGAGCAGCAGCTTGGCCACTTCCATTCGACCCCAAAAGCACGCGAGGTGCAAGAGCGTTTGACCCCCAGCGTCAAAGTGATCCACGTCTACTCCCAGTGCTGCTAACAATTCGGCCACACGAGCTCGATCATTGTCGAAGATGGCGTCGCGAATGAGTTCGTAGTGGGTCTCGGAGACTGCAGAAGAAGGCATAGGGCCGAGCTCTGCTGCTCCAAGAGTAGTCTGTGCGTCAATATTTATAGTGGAGCAATAGCCTAAGGCGGTCGTGGTGACGAGTCCAGCATGGCACGTTTAGCAATTTCAAGATAAGATCAATGGAGACAAGCTCGAGGTCATAGTAGGAAGAGACTTAGCTGAGAGCTTTGTTTAAAATCCATATCTATCACCATAATTCATAGAACCCATGTCCTGGCACATCAAGTGCCTCAAAACTAATGGGTGGTGGTCGATCACTATGACGTCTATTTCAGCCCGACATTGCTGAATTTGGCGAGTGGCAATCACTGAGACTGGCAGGAGCTAGGACGTTATTCTCCGTTACGCCCAGAACCAGACCCCAGGACGAGGACTTCCACCATGATGGAGGAGAGCGCCATGGGCGACTTTGCCAATCGGTGAGGCGTCCGTCACGCGAGCACAATTCGAGAGTGTTGACTGACCGAGTGGCCAATTGTTTCTGCTGCAGTCTCAAGCAGGAGTTCGAGGACCGAGATTCGGACGCCAGTGACGGCGACGAGTGCCAAGACTGGTTTGTCAACGACTCGCCTAAGCATGAACAAGTGGTCCCGATGGACGACGAGTCATCGCCCAAGCCTGACGGCACGAGAGGTGCAGCGGTTCCTTCTGCAGCTGCAAGAACTACTCGATCTGCTAGCAGTCCTGCCCCTCCAGCAGTCAAAGCTTCACCTTCCGACACCAAAACGACCGCCGACGAGGTTCTGTGGTGCATTTGAAGTCGAGATGGGGATATCGGATACGAATGAAGCTGAACTGCTCTTCCTTTGCGATGATGACAGGACCACGACATCTTTGGCAATGTCACTGGACCTATGGCATTCTTGCACCACACGCCACCAACATTTGCCATTCTCGTCATGGAGTTAGCAACAAGTGCCGAGGTAAAGGAAATGACGCGAAGGGTTTTGTAGTTGTCCTATTAAGGACTGAAATTCCACATCTGATGCGGCAGATTCCTCGCTACGGCACCAAGTTCTTCCGCATCTACATCCCGCAGGTCCACGGCAGTCAGACGGACTTTTGTCTCTTTGCACGGAAGCGTGTGGGCAAGAACAAATTCCGATTCAGGTGAGGGGGTACGGCACTATGGGTTGTGAAGGTCGCCTACTGACCCTTGTTGGCCTACCTCTGCCAGTTTGGACGAGAGTTTTACCACTAGCTGGACGGACTCGTGTTACGGAGGCAAAGTCCTCATGACGCCTTCAGTAGACACGAAGAGGTTTAGACTCCTGGCCACAAAGGCAGCGGGTCGAGTTCATTTCGACATCAAGCAAGAGGCCAGGAAACAGGAGCTGAGTGTCCGCTTGAACTCCACGGTACTGTCATGTTTATTTTATCTTTTTTTGTCGAGTACGCCATGGCTAACCTGTGCTGCACAATCATGTAGGCCACTCGGTTCAACTTCTTCCGAGCTCGTTCAGCTTCTGTCGACAGCAAAAGTGAGGTCTATCGCTCCAACATCCAGGTGAGTGCGACACTATTGCTCAAGTGGTGAGTATTTTACTTACGTTTCTCCAGAAATTCATCAACCCGATGGCAGACGTCCGCTGCTCGAAAACCAACTACACGCTGTTCAAGATGGAGAAAGAGGGCGTAAGTGCGTCATCTTCTTCGTTTATCGCTCGTCAGGGCTCCCTGACCTATTCTTCTGGTGTCCTGTGAGCAGGAAGCTGGTATGCAGAAGTACGTCATCTCCTACATGCGTCCATTCTCGCTTTTCCTCAGGTAATTAATGGTCCAGCTTTCTCGTTTGCAGTTGACGTGAAGGTAAACGAGAAACTAAAAGTATCATGCTGTGTGTTGCATTATACTTGCATTAGCTGCTGTATCGCTGTGGGTGTCGAAGCACATCTGTTAGAGTGATAGCGCTACAGCCAGATCAGTTCAATCGTCTGCAAAATACAGCCGAGCCATTCATGCAAAATGTTTCTCTGGGACCATCGGTCTTCTTACCGTCTATCGAGCCAAGGCTGCAGGGCGCTGCTTGAGCGACTGGCTGACCGACAGCATCATCTCGATCCCTCGTAGATTGCGGACTGCATTCTTCACCTGGGAGTCGGCCTGACACAACTTCGCCAGTAAAATGGCCACGTTCTTCCGAGCTATTCCGTCCGACAGTTCTTGCAGAGCTTTCACAAGCACAGAGAGACTCCCTTTCTTCCGGAATACCTGGGAATCAACCGGGTCGTTGTCGGACTGCATAGCGATCAACACCTTGACGACATTTCCTACGAGGCGTTCGCACGCAGTTGTCTCGCCAGTGGGCCAGCTGTAGGAGTTTTGGGTATTTGCGAGCGCGATCACTTGAGTCAGTAGCGGCACAGCTTTTTTGTCGCGCAAGAAAGCTCGAGTACTCGAGAGGTGCGCGCACCAGCCCAGGTGGCACCACACTTGCGCACAAAGTTGCCAGAGCTCGCTCGGAATCGCAGACGTTTTGCTACTGAAGCTCGAGTTGGCGTATTCACAGACCGCGTAGAGCTTCGACAGCATTTCAGGGCTGGTAAGACGATCGTGCACTCCTCCGTTAGCGTCGTTCTCACCTCGGCAGGCGGAATGGAGACGACAGAGAAGACTCACGGCGCGTGACAAGGCGAGGATTGACTCAGGAAAAGTCGACGGACTTGCTAGCATGAAAATTCTCTCGGCTGCGTCCACAGCCCCGAATTCTAACAGATCACGAGTCCGCACTTGCGAGGTTTCACTCAATGAGAGGTTTAGCAACACGCCGAGGCTTCGTTCAGAGCACACATAGTCCCTTTGAGTCGCTGACTCCGGTTGGCCTCCACGCTGTGCAGTTGTAAGCAAGTTCCGCACGAGTTTTCGGCGAGTTTCCTCACAGTTGTTGCTCTCAACAGTCTTGCGAAGCCTTCCGTCCGTGGACAAATTGGTCATGAAACCCAGTACATTCCGCAACGAAGCAGCAGAGTTGCTGCTGCAGTTTGTCTCTAGTACCCGAGCGACGGCTGCAAGACAGTCAACGCTCCGACCACTAAATGCCTGGATACCAGCACTATCGCTGCTCAGGGTGAAGCAAATACTGGATGCAGCCAAAGCTATTGCGGCCTTCGACGTTCTTTCGTCACTTGACACGTTCTTATCATCGAAGTGAAAACAAAGAGCTGCGAAGAGTGACGAGAGTACCTCTTCCGATGAAATCACCACGTTTCGCCAGCTCTTGGAGTCCACAGCCTGCTCCAGAAAGCGGATGAGGCTTGATTGGATGGTCCACGGTGTGCTGCTTGTAGGGGAAGTCGACGTTTTGCCCAGAGCGCCAAAGGATGCGAGCATCCGCTTTCGGAAATCCACGTGACGGAACATAACCACTTGGTTGCGCGGCATATCGGCCACTGCAGCCGCCGCGCAGTTGATCATCGTGCTTACGATGACTTCTTCAGTTTCCTGGCGTGAACTGTCGACCTCAGCTCCACCTTCTTGTGAACCCAACGCATTCAAAATACGATCGCAGAGCTTATCCATCTCGCCGGATGTCCTGAACTTCGCCCGGACGTGCTCATTCCTCTCCATGAACGGCAGCAAGAGATGGTAAGCTACCCAAGCGTCCTGCACCTGACGTTGCTGACCTTCTGCATTCGAATTGTCCGCCGTTTCTTGCTCGTCCATCTTCTTGAATAGCTCTAGCGAGAATCGCAGCTCTTCAATAGATGACGGGCCGAAAAGTACTGTGTCAGAGCCCTCCTCCTTCGTTGTGTCGCGCTTGTTTAAAGCTGCTTCCAGTTCACTGTTTGTGATTGAGTCCTCGTAGTCGCCAACGATAATCGAGTGTTGCTCCATAATGTCGGCGTTCTCTCCGTCTAGCGCAGAGGCCTTTTGCATGTCATCAGCAGCTTCCTTGAGCCTTTTCTGACGGTGCCAAGCCGTTGCACGACGAGCGAGAGCCTTCACGTAGTTTCCGTCGACGTACAACGTGCGGGTGCAGAACTCGACACAGTCGTCCAGCTGATCGAGGCGTAGATAGCACTGCGCAATATTGGCTAGTACCGCCACATTAAAGGGTGAGGCCGTTAAAGCCTCCATGTAGCTCTTGATGGCGTCCTCGTACTGCTTCTTCCGGTAGAAGCGGTTGCCCTTCTGCTTCAAACCTGCAAACGACAAATCAGCAGACACACAACATCCATCGTCAGCAGTTGAAATACAGAGACTCGTTTATCTCACGCCTTACACTCAGCCGCGCGCGACTTTTCCTCTTGGGAACGCTGTCGCTTCTCCATGTCCTTCTTGAACTGGTTACAGAACTCTGGGTTGTTGGTCTCGAACTCGCGGTTGCGCAGCTTCTCCAGCTCGGCCTCGCGCTCCGCCTTCTCCTGCAGCGAGACTGGGTCCTCCGGTACCCACTGATCCCACAACGAGTAGTCGTTGGCGTCGCGTGCCTTGTAGGCTGCGAGGATGCGGTTGGCCCACCGTTCACTCTTGCTCCTGTTCTCCTTGTCGCCCTCTTCGTCGTTTTTCAGCGAGTAGCGCAACTCAACCTTGTGCCACCAGTTGTCGTACTCCTCCTGCTTCTCCTTGCGCTTGCGTTCTTCCTCCTGCTTGTGTCGCTCTTCGTCTCGCTTGGCTCGCTTCTTCCGCTCCAGCTCCTCCTGCTCCTGTGTTTTATATCCTGGAATCTAAGCAACCAACACAGCAGCATTTTAACCCCAGTTTCCAAGAGACTCATTAACTAATGACAGTGACGTACATTGCACTTGAGCGGGTCGAACGTGCCGTTCTTGACGTCCTCCATGGCCCTAGCGATCTGCAGTCAAAAAGCTCCATGAGATGAGGCCATCCACATCCATCCACCCAGTTGCCAATGCAATTATTGCAAGGCTCCGCCAGTACCAAGTCCATGCGACTGGCAAAGTCGTCCACCTCCTGCTGGGAGATGCCCGAGCGGTGCTCCATGTCTAGTGCCTTGATCGGGTCCATTGCGCCCTTCAGTCTCAAATTCCGAAATGCCAATGTAGCCATGTCCAAGGATCGCGTCTCTTCGCACGTGGTTAAACCATAAAACCAGCTGATTGGTTCATTCAAGTCCGACGCGTCAAATCAAATTCAAACCAATAATGACAACGTCCGAGAGCGTGGAGGAACTGGTGCACGAAGGTCTGCCGTGCGAGGCGACCGAAGCCGAGGTGGCCTTGGTGCAGGAGGAACTGGGCTTCGTTCCCAACAACCTGGTGAGAGTGAGCGCGTTCGTGGACAGCAGCAGTGGCCGCACGTCGCGCAGTCTTCACTCGGCCGACCACCGACCCGCTGTGCTGCTGCTCTACCCGCTGCGCAACGCTGAGGACGCGTACAAGAAGAAGCAGCGCGCCAAGGTGGAACCTTTCCCGACCATCTACTGGCTGGCCTCGACGGAATTAAAGGCACGCGTGTCCACGCTTGAGGACCAGCAGTACGTACTGACGCTGCAGCATCGATTGGACGCCGACGAAGCCGCCAAGGAGGTACGATTCACCTGACCAGGGCCAGGAAATTTTAAAGAAGAGGGATGACTTATCTTTGGTTGATTGATAGAAAATGGCGCAGAGCCACCGCGAGTACGCGGAACACCGCTGGCGGATGATGACCCCACGCGACTTGGACCTCGTCAAGGGCCGACGCTGGGAGTTCTTCTTGCGCGACGTGGGCATCGCCGGCATCCGCGAGTTCACCAACGTCAAGTGCTTGCACACACACTACGCGCACTACCTGGCCACGGGCAACAACCTCATCGGCGAGTGGGTGCAGGAGCTCCTGGACAGCGCAGCGACCGAGCGGACGGAAGTGCTCTAGTCTCGCAACCCGGCTGTCTGCCCTGCCGCAGCAGCTTCTGCGGCGCGATAAAGCAACAAAAACGATTCAAAGCTTTCCTCTTCTTGTTGCGTCTGCCGTCCGGGTGTCGGCTTATAGCAATAACGATAGTGCTACACGTCTCTGTCGATTGCTTGCTCTCCTCAATCGGACCAAACCTTCACGGCGGCGACGTTAGTTAGACGAGATACCTACCTACCTACCTACCTACAGTTGCGGCCACAGAAAGAGGCGTAATAGTGTCTTGTGGATCGACAAGCACTCCGCAACTCGTCGTGCTCTACCCACTGCCACAGCACTCCGATTTTGTCTGCGTTCGGTCCACGGCAGCATCTATAGACACCCGACTGGCTCCCGACGTCTTACGCATCTGGTGGTTCGAGTAGTCAAAGTTCCGCAAAATCGTCGTCGCCGTCAGTGCAAAGGCCTGGCAGAAGCAGAAGCAGCAGCAACAACAGCAACAGCACATCAAGTTCAGTCTGCGAGTCATCAAGTATTTCCATCTGCTGGGACCGACCTGCTCGACGTTGAGCGCCGTCTTGGCCGAGGCCTCGATGAAGTAGAGTCCGTGGGCGGCGGCCCAGTTGCGTCCCTCCTCCTCCGAGACCTCGCGCTCCCGCTCGACCACGTCGCACTTCATGCCCACGACCATGATCTCCACCTCGTCGTTGTGGCAGTTCTGGTGACACTCCTGCAGCCAGCGGCCCAGGTGCTCGAAGCTTTCCCTCCGACTCACGTCGTACACGAGCAGCGCCCCGTCCGCGCCCCGGTAGTAGCTGCGAGTGATGGACAGGAAGGTCTCCTGGCCCGCCGTGTCCCAGATCTCCAGCTTCACCTTGCGGCCGTCCACCTCCAGCAGCTTGGCCCCGAACTCGACGCCGATGGTCAGGTCGTGGATGGGCTGGAAGTGCTGCTCCGTGAACTGCAGCAGCAGTGACGACTTGCCCACCTCCGAGTCCCCGATGATGATGTACTTGAGCGTCACGAACACCATGGCCCAGAAGTTGTCTGACTGCCGAAGGTTTCCTTACCGATACAGGAGTTCCCTCTCTCTCTCTTCCTCCACGAAGCGGCGTATCCAAAAAAAATTCGAGTTGCTAGCGATTTGTGACAACATTCGAACAACACTTGGAATGTTGCTTCAACGACTTCAACCTTCAGGGTTGGAAAGTACCGTAACCCCCTGTTAGAAGTGTCGCTATGTCATATGGGTCACTTAGTGTTATCCAATCACATGACAAATACACTACCGGTACACGTGGTATGTGTGTCATAACCATCGTCACTACTCGCCCGGACCCACAGTTCGTTAAATATGAGCTTGTTGAAAATACTGCCCGACCGGGCTGCCGAAAAATAAATTAGTGCTGCCGTTATTGCAAAAAGGATAAATTTCTATTGGCTGTGCGGTTTTCGTAAATTTATGGGCCAGTGCTTTTGCGCTAAAACTGCACCAATGAACGCCTCTAAAGGGGATCACACGAGGGTGTCATTTTGTTTCTGCTTTTTTGTTTAACCGAGCGATGTTTTAGTCTATCTCGTACGACGTTCGAGCAGCAGTAGTATTCGCTAGTCTTACCAGGTGGCAAATCTATTGTTTTGCGCCAAAATGTTTGGTATCTCACATGGACACGCGACGGTTTCAATTAAACCTCATCTGAGCCAGCTCACTCCCGTGCCGAGCGTGTTATTAATAGTGCCGACACTAAAAATTGCGGATGTGTGCAAGCATCGCTACTTTGCCATCTTTGCTACTTTAGCCACGTTCTTATAGCCAACTCCGTTCCTCCAGCCAGCAATGTTCCTACCGCGTGTAGGTGTAGACTTCCTTACGGCTAGAGATGCGGTCACCAATCCGATTTTGCTGCGACGACATGGCCGCATCTTGAACTCAGCTCAAAGAAATGTATCCATTTTGGCTGGCCGTTTGTGTTATATTGGTGTGTCAGCATGTCGGTTGAATGTTGCCTGTGCTACAGGCAACGTTGTTTGGAACGAATTAATCTGTGTGAGGCTGTCCATACCATGGCTGGAATGAAGAGAATAAGAAACGACGTTCGGGGTGTAACGAAAAAAGCTTAAAACCCCATGAACCACTGTTAACGAGGTTTTAGAGTTAATTTGTCTAGCAACTTTAACGGGAGGAAGGTGAAGGAACGTTTAAATAGTCGAGAGCCCGAAATGTTTAGTTCATGGCCACACCATTTCATTCGCGTTGCAAGTTGCTCGAAAGGTCCTGTTTTCTTTGTGCAGCTTTTGGTGAAAGCAGCAGATCCACTGATCATGTGCAAGGAGATGTCGCTGCCGCATGAATCGCTCGTCTAGTACTCCCATCAGCGCCCCAACCTAGTGATTCCGGAGGAAACCAGCTCAAATACTGCTGGGGTGACCGGTGCGATGATGCTTCGCAATCGCAGTGTCTCCATAAGAGACAACCTCCAGAGCTATCTGTCCAGGAAGAGATGATTTTGGTGAATGATACTATTCAACAGCGCGCATTGGAGAGGGAATTACAGGAGACCAAACGACGTGCTGATGAACAAAGCTCGGTGCTAGACATGCGGACGCAACAACCACTCAACTACACTCACGAGCACGTCAGCCACACCCGTGAAGAATTCGAGCGCCGGGTGGGTGAAACAATGCTCGAAAGGATACAAGCCTCTCACACCAGCCTGAATAACGAGTTGCAAATTCAGACACGTAGCTTGCAGCAAGATATTCAGGTTCATCTTCGTGTAGAGCGTAAAGAGCAAGCTGGAGATGTAGAACACCATCTTGCATGGCAGTCGGCACACCTCCAAGACGCAATTCAATCTTCAGAGCGTCGAATGCGAGCCGAGATGCACGCGGCCCTTAGCGCAAAGCTACACGAGGTTGACTGCAAGTTCGATGAATCAAGGATTAGGACGAAATAGTGTTTTTCCTCAGCACTGAATGATCCCGACGAAGCTGTTGATGCGAGCCATCTTGCTGTAGTGGAAGCGTATGTTGAGAAGCGCCTTCTTAAGCACGAGGACAATGTTGCAAAAATCATCTTGGCCCAGCTTCGAGTTGAAAGCCGCAATTTGAAGAGGCTTCTCACCAATACAAAACAAGTACGAGTGACGCACTGGAGTCTCGCATTAATGGAGAACTGGAGGGGCTCAGACAGCAACACGTGAACAATTATGTTGAGTTTAAGGCTGAATTAGTGCAAAACCTTCAGAACGTGCGCGTGCAAGAATTGGCTACCCTGAAAGTGTGTAAAAAATCGATTCTTCGAGAGTTGGAGAACGGTGTTAATAAGCGTATCAAAAGAGAAGTGGGCCAAGCCATTTCGAAGCACAAACAAGATATCCGACGTATGCTTGAAGAGGGCAGAAAGCGGGTATTCCTTCAAGGAAAATAATTGTTTCCAGAGGCGTCGATCAAAGCCACGTTCGACGGCTACCGTTAAATCGCGCGCTTGGTCGTGTATCTGGCGGCCGAAACCCAAGATGCCGGCTAAAGCCTGCCGGACCCAAAGCTAATACCAAGTTAGCGAGGCTGGAGCAAACCCGCGCAGACGTAAAGCGTGATACCACTTTGAGCGCCGCAGAACGAGCGCGTGCTTTGGAGAAGGCGCATAAAATGAAAATGGGTTCACAGCAGCATAAGTAAACCCTCGAATCCGCTACAGCAGTTGATGGTGATATGCAGCTTGAATGTGATATAATTCAAGCAAGATGGACAATCAAGGCGTACTGATTTCTTATATATTGCATCGTAGACTTAATCATGCACTTACCTACAGCCCTTTGTTTCTGACAATCTTGTGCTAGCTGCCCCCACTCCATTCGCTCGACGGCTTCAGGTTCCAGATTAACTTTGACGTTTGTTGGAATGTTATCAGCAACCTCAGACGGTTTAAGTTTCGGGCACTGGCAAACATCAACCAATGACCTGTTTTGGTGGAGGAGCAGCACATATCAATGTTCGTTGGGCTACTAGAGGTCCGAAGTGCTGTCGCCATTTGCCCACTGTTTCCAAAATCCCTTTCAATCTGTGCAGATGAAGACGGAACGGCAAAAACAATCTGCGCAACCAGCGGGAGGAAGACGTAGTTCTTCGATTCGAGTTGTCTCTTCCAGAATTGCAAGACACTTTCAGGTTTCGAGATGCTAGACCTACCGGGCTCTGGACTACTGACCACCAGCTGCAGCCCATTATCATCCGTATTCCATTTCTTCAACTCGTTTACGATGAGACTGTCGTGTCTGTGGCGAGGCTGGCGCGAAGATTGAGGAACGGTACTGGTGGGGCGAACAGCAACAGTTGCCATTATGTCTTCATCAAATAAATCGGTTTGGGCAACAACCTGGGTTGTTTGAGCAGGCTCGTCAGGTGCTTGTCCAATTGCCACTGAGCGCATCAATTTCTTTAAGCGCTACATAATTGCTGCTCGTACTGCCACAACGTGTGCACCAATGACATCATCGCGAATTTTACCTTCGGTCCGTGCAACAGCTGCGATCACTTCATCCATAGGGCTGCCGANCCGATAGCAACTGTACCAGGTGCTGATGAGAGCCGGCAAGTGGAAAACCAGGAGGAGAGAATTTATTTTTCGCGAGCGTATTTTGCGGTTCGCTCTTCGTACCATGCCTCCAAGACAGGCTACTTGTCCAGTATTCTCTGCATTGTCGCTGCCATCCCCATAACTCTATGTGGTTTATACCCGACCAACTTTGTAGCATCACCCTTTCCAAACATGACCATAAGAACCGAGAGCAAGTCGCCCATAGTCGTGTTCGATGCGATATCAAATACCGTTTGAGAAAGCTTATTCTGAAGATCGTACATGGCTGGATTGTACGACTTGCGGGTCAACCCACAAGCCATTTTGGTGGATGCGTTCACCATGTGGGGGACACACCATTCCCATGCTAGACCCAGGCCTTCTTTCATCATTCATTTCACATCTGGGCCGCTATCAGTGGTCGCACCAAATAAATCATAAGGGGATAGCTCGAAGTCAAGAAGAATACCTTCTATCCATCTCTCGAAGGGCTTGCGAATTCCTTGGTCACGTTCACCGTAGAGCGGGGAAAATGGCGCGTACCAAGAAGAATTGAACAGTACCGGAACTTAGCGTCGATGAAATACAACTGAATGCCATATACTTATCACCTCCCTGTTTAGCACTCCAGAAATCCACTACTGCTGTCAGACACTTTATGCTACCAACCGATTGGCTATAATAAACCCGATGACTTCGTTTCGAGCCGCCGCGTAAAGCTCCACAAGAGAGTGAGTCACTGTTCTCGAGTTGATCATTGTCTTAAATTCTTCTTTTGTGACAACCTCCTTGTGTATTATAGACTCCTTGTACTCTCCGAAACGAAAAGGTAAGTTGTTGTAGATAATAAGCACGGTTTCCAACAGCAAGCACAAACGTTTAGCGTCGTCTCGACACAACGAAGAAACCAGTATGCGACTAACTTCCTCTTTCCGACTGCGTTTGCGAGTTGTCTGAAGAGCTGTTTTTCGGACTGAATTTGATGTCTCTCCCACAAATGCTTAGTGGCATTAGTTGTTTTTCCTCCATGGAAAGGAAAATACGTGAAATCTCGACGGCATGCTTCACTTGCCATGCAAATCCATCCCACTCCAAGGGATCTACGAAAAGAACACTTGGCACGAACTCCATACTTGAATGTAATTGACCGGTGATTACGCGGAAGAGGTAGTGGTGTGCATGCTCGAGTGGGTCGAAAGCTTATTACAGCTTCCCGTATACAGCTCGGAATTCTCGCCACATCATCAGCATCGTACAGCGCCGACACGACCGGAGGCCACAGCGTAGATTCTGAATTAATTAGCGCGTCGTTCGGAGACACGTAGTAGATGAACGAACAGTCATTTGTGCAATTGGCATTGCCGAAGCAGCCCCGTGATGAGGTGCCATCATTGCTGGGGCTGCTGTGGTTGATTCTCTTTCGCGTGGATCCTTCAAAGTTGACTGAGCACGAGTCAGTGTCGACGTATGAGCTTGAACATCCAACTGCTGAGAGAATATTCCACCACTTGCTCCCTCTTCTTCTTCAAACCCAGGTGAAGTTAAATGTGCTACCACAAAAAATGCCTCTGGGCCACGGGTAAAGACGGATGAGATCGACGCTGCTCCATAGTCGCAGCAGCTCACGCCTCCATGATCAGAGGCTGCGATGACATTAACGCAGATTGTGTTGCCGGTGCATCCACGAAATTGAGATCCTAGTTGGATATAGTGCCAAGCCGACTTTCAGGAGGTTCATTGTTTCATTACCGGTCCATCTTAAGACGAAAATCAGTTGTGAGGTTTGAGCACGGTAGATTTGATTGTGACGGGCTCACGTGACAGCTTGGCCTGCCTTTGCCTTAAATGGTTGCCTTTCTTGTGTGGCTCATCGCGGCGACCTTACAAGATCGCAGCTTTATCAGAAACCAACAATAGGCGTCTTTTTTGACCAACGGAGATTCCTCCGCATGAAGAGTCGGCGTTTTGCAAACCGTTTTGCCTCCTCATTTTGTAATAATATTTAAAGGAACAGTGAATATGGGTATATTGTGTCCCTTTTCTGAAACGTATTGGCGAATGAGCTGATAAACCGGTTTATCAACTTCCTTTTTCCGAACTTCATTCCAGCCATGGTCCATATGGCTCTTCTAGCTGTCTTCTCAGGATAACCGATTTGTCTATCGTTGGTATATTCAAGTGCTTCTTTTTGTTGCTAATTTCAATAATCTATTTCATGTTGTGCTTAGCGGTAGACAACAATACAATAATCAACAGGTTTCCGGCCAGATCATGAACTAGTCATACTATGTTAATATTGGTCAAGAAACAGCAATCAAGGCAAGTTCACGAAGGCTAAGCGATCAGTAGCCAATCATGTTTAATGTTTCTCAATACATTGTCCTCCACTCGATATTTTGTCCTATCTTTAAGACGCTCAAGCGCCAAAACCGTAGCTTGTGCGTCATTGGTGCTTTAGCGCATACAGTACAGCGGTACCAGTGACTGTTTGCCTTTTGCGGTGCTCCATGTAGGTTACAGCATCGCGAAGTAGGTCCTCGAGAATAGCCTTGAAACAGCACGATTTTCGTGGTACACAAGTCCAGAAAAGCGAATGACGCTAGTACCACGAACAAGTCGTCGGATTGTAGGTCTTGTACTACCATGTATAGTGCAACGAATAACGTTCCGGTTGCGCTTTTCACTGCCTGTACCGTGACTCTTAGCGACCTTCCCGCGCTCTGACATACTGGTGTCAAAATAGTATAGTGAATAATAGTGAGAAATAGGATTAGAGAACCACCCAAGGATTGGTGACAACGAGGCCTGAGGCTGAGGAGGAAAAAGAGAAAGTGAAGTCTCTCGAGCGTTGTAGCCCTCACTATAGGTATGCGCTTGCGCTTTGATTGGTTGCACAAAGGTTAATGAGATCAAAATTATACTGTAAGATGGGGAGTGCTATAATGTTGTGGATGGAACAATAAAGTAGCAGTGCGGTGGCATTATTTTAATAATAGGTATCATCTCTATCGCGCAATGGATGATTCAGATCTAGTATTGTGAATTCCGTCAAATTTGCCAAATCAGGTCAGTTCCCGGATTCCTACGAAACTGCACCAATACAATTTCACGTCATTTCGTAAAATCTCCAATGGCGAACACTAATATGGGTGCATGTTAAGTACAATTCGTACTTAGAATGACTTTGATGGTGTCAAGGGTGATTGGCCGGCGATTCGCTTCGGGCGGTCCTTTCGGCCCCAGTTGGAAATTTAGAGAAGAACACACAATACATTTCAATCCAAACGTTCAAGTGTGAACTTTACAGCGTATGACATTATGTGCGCTTTAAACCAAAATAGTAAGTTCAGACTGTACTTTACGGTGATGTGCGATTAAAATAATACACCAGTCGTACCAATTGGGCAAAATAATTTTTGTTGCGATTGTACGCTTCGCAGTCTTGTTGTGTGGATCCCTGTAGCGGCACGTGCGGCTGTGGTGTTGTGCCGTAGGCACGCACCAGTGCGAACCTAGTAGGATTCCTGTGATGTGATTGGTTGATCCCCAAGATTCGGCGGTTTTGATTGGCTGAGGGAAATGCAAGTTGAAGTTGCATTTCTGGATACGATTTGCAACCGCTCCGCACGTTTTGAATTTTCTCCCTAGCCTCCCCCTCTCGGAATTAGAAGCTGGATTTGGTACAGTGCATATTTAGGCATAGTAGAGAAGAAGTTGATCACTAGGTTTGTTAACTCAACTCAATCACTTTCGGATTTCACTTCTTCGACTCACATCGACTACCAAGTCTCGTTCGCATACTATTGATACTCTCATTTCGAATTACTGAGCCAGGTTGGGTGACGTATCCCGGGTAGTACTGCGGTAAGTCGGAATCATACATAATAGCCTCTAATACACTAGTACCAATTCTGTATGTTGTGTATTTGTGATGCTAAAGAAGACTTTCACGCTGATGCTGTATCGGGCTATTTCGACGGCACATGCGATCCCACATGGTATGATGTTGCGTACGCAGACTCCCCGTTGGCGTGCCATTCTACTACTTATCAAAGGAGCTGTAGATTAGCATTGCTGAAAACCAAACGAGCCGATATCGTTAGTAGAATGCACACCCGGCTTTTGGCGCTGCGGACGATCAACTCCGAGACGCACATGAATGCCAATGACCTAGTATCGGTACCAATACCACACGTTAGTCAGCACACGTCAGGAGATGGGAGACGAGAGAGTCTCGTCATCTAAGCGAAAGGACTCCTCGTCCTCAGCGGTTGTTGCGCGCGACTTTCATGTTGGGTCGCGCCGCCCGCGCAAAGATGATTCGAGCGCTTTAAGTCGAAAGCGCTCGCGAAGTGGTGGGACGTCAGCGCTCGCTGCTGTAGGGGCGCTATCGTCTCCGCGCACTGACACTACAGTGGGCGACCCATGGATGCCGACTGCATCCGAAATGGTCGATCGGCTGGGCGCTAGTGTGCCGCCCAACCGGTGGCCGTTGTACACGGTCAACGGCATCATCATTGATGCCGTGGTTGAGACTCAGCACTTTGATCCTGAAACGAATCAAAGNGTCGTGCTCTTCAATGAGCTCCGACACTATGCGAGTAAGAAGACTTCTCGCAAGAGTAAAGTGCCCGAGTGACAGGCACTTTGCCAAAGTTGGAATGTCTTTATTGAAAACGTCAACAAAGACCCTGCTGGAAACCGTGCTCGGATTATCACAGCGCGGGAACGTTTCAAGAAGTTCTCGAAGCGTGGCAAGCTAGATCGCTTGCACGGTGAGGCACTTGAGGCGAGGGTTCCCTGCGCAATGCCCGCCGGAATGCCGTGTGTGCACTGCCACCCCGGGGCAGTNCGTTGTTGGTAATTACAACGTTCGTGCAAGCTTTACGCCTGCAGTCCATGGTGGGATTAGTACGCCTTCACCATTTCCAGCAAGCTTGCTTGCTCCGACGTCAGAGACCGCATGCTTAGCCATGTTTTGTGTAGCTAACAGAACCAATGAACCCTTCTAGAATTCATTTGAGTTGTCCCTGCCGACGTTGTCTGCGCTCAGCTTCTGTCGATCGGCCGAAGCTGCTATTGCATCTTGGACAAACCGAATGACNGGCCCTGCCTGTGCGTGTATTCGCTTCGTTACAAGCCCAGCTTGTGCGTGTTTGTTGTTCGCAACAGGTCCCGTGCCTGTGCGTGTCCCTTTACGATATCTGTGCCCGGCACAGATATGGTGTTCTTGTTCGTTGTTGCAACTGATACTGTGGTCGTATCAGTTGTTTCATGCGGTTGCTTGTTCGCAGCCGTAGATCCTCCCCCACTTA